>JAYJLV010053271.1:0-19281 GCA_036873485.1 Torymus texanus
ACCGAATAAAGAATATTTGAGATTAAATTACCGATATCTCAAGAAAAAGGGTCCATTGGCAAAAACTCTGAAACACGACTATTTTTATTTTTAATAGAGAACATTTCCCTAAAGTTTCATCAAAATCCGTTTCCCGGCGGGTGTGCACTCTCCTTGTTAGTACGCATGATGGCGTCTTTACATTCTTTACAAAAATATTTTTGATTTCATATATTTTATATCAATAAATATTATTTTAGAAATTAGTACGAAGTAATAAACTGTATTTTCCTATATGGTTATGTGTTAAAAGTAACGTTTTTGAAACTTAATTTTCTCGAAAATTTGATCGTTAACCTACAATTTTATTAGAAGATTTGGAAATCTCAATATTTAAACAACGTTTTACTCAAGTTAACATATATATATATATATATATATATATATAATTTTACTAAAAAACGCTTTAGCCTCGTTAAGTATATCTACGTGCATGTTTAAATGAATTCATTACTTAATAATCGTATATTGTTTTAACCCCTCGACTGGCAGTGTATCATATATGCACAAAAAAAATCGTGCCAAAACTGGCAGTGTATCATATATGCACATATTTAAATTACTTTGATAATTCTCAATAAATTTGGACGAAACTTGGTAAACTATAGTTTTTGAGGTCGCTGAATCCAAATCTGACATCAGAATCACAAAAATTCAAAAAGGCGCACTTAAAATGGCGTCTTTAAGTCTTGGAGTCCTAGCAGGGCTTTTGCAACCAACTTTTCGTGCCAAAACTGATAGACGCAAAGACTCGGTCTAGTTATGGGATAACTATGTTTCTAGGGGTTTTGGGGACGCTGAATTCATTTCAAAGATTATTTATTTTTATACGGCACCCCCAAGGGGTTGAAAATAGGGATTGGGGGGTGAAAATTTTTGATTTTCATAATAAAATTTATAAAAAAAATAACCTTTGAAATGAATTCAGCGATCCCAAAAACCCCTAGAAACATAGTTTTCCCATAACTAGACTGAGTTTTTGTGGCTACCAGTTTTGGCACGATAAGTTGCAAAAGCCCTGCCAGTCAAGGGGTTAATAAAGAAATAATTTTTTTATCACAAAAGAGCAGTTCATTTTTAATCTTATTCTAATTATAAACGCAATCTCATTCTATTAAATTAAAAAAAAACTTTGTTTTCTTGATTTCTTAGAATATTAATGCTTAAGTCTCGTACTTTAGCTAAAATTTGGTACCCTGCTATTTTCGAATTTACTCTTTCCAAATCTGTTGTCAAAATTGCGTTTCATGTACTCACAAATCGCATATGTTGCTTAGAATAAGAGCATTATAAAAAAATAGTTTAAAAGAATGTCTGTCACCGATCGTATTTTGAGTTCATTCGTTTATAACTATATATGTTTTTCATGATTATATAAGGAAATGTGACGTATGAGAAAAGAATAAATACCGTTATTGTTTGCTTATCGTCGACATTTCGGTTACCCCCTGTAATTTCTACGAGTTACAGTGATTAAAAAAATAAACTTACTTACATATCAAATTTGAAAATACTTATAAATTAAAGAATTCAAAAATATTGTCAATGCTAATTATTAAATCAGTAAATATTATATTATAGAACTACAATATTTACATTGACTACTTCACAATATTTAATGGATTTCTTTGTATTTATTTTTAGTATAATATAGGTAGTGAAAAATAATGTTCGAAAATTGATTGATGTTAGCGCTGACAAATATACATCAATACGCTTGAATACTTTAACTTGAACATTTTTACAAATGTGATATGCAAGAAAGTTTGTTTCTTTAATAATTGTTGTACGTAAATAATTATGTTGTATCATGTACTTTTTATATTTGTATTTAATAAACGTCCTGATCATGATCAGGATTCATGATTCTACAATCATGATTGTAGAACGTGATCGAAATACCAACAATAAGCAAACAAAACTGATATTTATTATTTTTTCATACGGTATCTACTCTGACATAGTTGTATAAAATACAATAAAAAATCATATTAGAATTGGACGCACGCTCCTTTAAAGTTTCATATATAAATAATATGATATTCTTCGATTTGACATTTTTGTTATTTTTTTCAGATCTGTTTAAAAAATGTTCAACCTTTGAATAAACTGTAATATTAAGAATCATCTCTATTATAAAAATCGATATTTTAATTATATTAGAAACGTCGAGTAGACGAACAACACTTTCATATAATATATGGCTGATTTAAAACTTGATCGATGAAATAAATTATTTTATAACAATTAATAACTATTATTCAAATACAATCCGTGTTATAATATTACAGTAAGGAATATTGTAAACGATATTTTACTTCATATTATTCAACAGTTATGCCGTTCTTAAATCTAAATACTCGTACGTGAACATGCGACATGAAATGATTTGTACAGCCAAAACTGTTACAAGGAAATGTTGTATTTGATTGAGTCTCGTTAGTTTCTCCGGTATATTGCACGGTTATCCAATTTTTTTTAATAAAATTAATTAATTTATCCATCGAGAACATTCTGTTTTTTAAACAATTATATAGTATATTCTCAAATATAATGATTACAATTTTCCAGCTAAATATTTATATTTTAATAAGACTTCTTAAAGGTTAATGAATGAGTTCAAAGCGCACGTAATTTTAAAAATTAATTTAACAATTAATATAATATATTTTGAATTAAAATTCTTTAATATAGATAATTTCTGTTGTTTCATTAATCAATTATATGAAAAGTTTGTAAATAACAACTTGGATTAAAATTTTGAATACATACCTTATTTAAAACTGTGATAAGCTGATTGACCGTTAAATTATCTGATATTGTAATTTCCATATCAGCCCGCTGTGACGTTGGAAGTTTATCGTTTTCTTTGGGTTTTTCTGTTTCAGCTACATTTGTTTCAGTAATTAATAATTCTTCAAAAGCTTCTTGTCGCGGTAAAGCGATGCTACTATGAGGAATGTCTGCATGAATGTCGGAAGTATTTTGTTCTGTCAATGTTTCACATTTAATAGCAACAGTATAGGGTGAAATATTCAAATTAGCCGTTACATCTTGAGGTTTAATCTCCCCGAAAATATCTGATTGCTCCCGATCACTCGTAATTACTTCTAATATTGTGGCCCCAAGTCTAGCTTCTGTTAATTCTATAACAGCAACTTTTTCAGTTGGTTTTATATCTTCTTGATATTGATCTTCCTTCTCTGCTAATTGTTGAATAGTAACTGTGAGACTTTCTAGTGGTATCTGATAAGGAATGATATTTTTCTCTATTGCTTTTTCAGGTAACAAATCATCAGTAGGCGATTCCGTTCTAACGACTTCTTGACTTGCGACAATCTGCGTGGAGTAATTTGGTGTTGCATTAAATTCTTTTATTTCTAAAGATGAATTATATTCAGATTCTTTCTCAATAGCTACAATTTCTGTCGTGTGTATGCTATCAGCTTCAGTAACCATTATCTCAGCTTTCCTTGATTCGGGATGTATTTCTTTTACTGCTGGTACTACATTCTCAATTGGAACTACTTCCTTAACCTGCATTCCTTCAAGGTCATTGCTTGTTACTTTTGCAGTTAGTTGATCACGCACATCTTCCGTAATGGGACTAATATTTTCAGCAAGTTGCATTTCACTTATTTGACAGGAAGTCATTGTATGAGTTGGTACTGTTTTACCTTTGTGACTTTCTGGCATTTCATATGTATTGTAATCTCCTTCTTTTTCTGCTAAAGTATATTGAACTATCTCCAGCCCCTTTCTTTCATCTAGCATTAATCGAGTATAACGTTCTTCCGGTTTAACTTGATCTTTTAAAATATTTTCTTGCTCGTGAGTCAATGTTTCTTGTACAATTTTGGCTTCTGACGTTTCAATGGCTATATTACCAGTTTCAGTTGTAAATTTAATTGTTTCATTATACTCTGCTGGATATTCAGCTGTTTCGATCTCAGAAACATTGATATATTCCTCAGGTCGAACATTTGTAGTGGCCTTTGCAGCGGATGGTCTAGAGGAAACTGTGTATATTCCTTCAGATTCTTGAATCATTGGTTTCATAACTACTCCTAATTCTAACGGAGTGATTATTTTTTCAGCTGATTTCATTTCTGGTTTATCATCTGGTTGATAAATATTTTCTTTTTCTGCTGTAGTTGTTTCTGATGTAAACACGGGGAAATTTTCTTCTAAATTAATTTCGGCATTGAACTTTTTCAAGTCATCAATTTTTAACTCGGATTCTTTATACTCTGAATCAGTGCTCGAAACTTTGATGCCTTCAAATGGTCTAATATTTGGAGTTGCTTCATAAAAGTCTAGCTTACGATCAGGATGATAAATATTTTCACTTTCTTGAATTAATTGTTCGCGAGAAATAGCTGCTTCGCCTCCACAGGTAATTTCAATTTCAGCCTTTTGCGAGGTTGGCAATTTATGAGGAATGTATTCACCTTCCTTTTCAGATACTAATAATTCCTGAGTATAACGTTGTTTTTGCTCAATAATAGAAGAAGACGCTATTTCAGTAGGAACTATTAATTCTGGGTAGTACTTTTTGGGTTTATCTGCAGTATAGACTTCTTCTACTTGAAGACATTCAATTTCATTCAATTTGATTTTTGGTTTAGTTTCTACAGGTTTAATTTCTTTCAATCTATCCTCTTTGAGCCCTTCTTGAATTTCAAAGACTGTAAGGCTTTGTTGAGGAATCACTGAAGTTTCTGCTCGAACTTCACTTGGTTTTTTGTAATTATCAGAAGTAATTTCTTTTTCATTCGTAATCATTTCACTGATCGTCGTTGCTTCTTTTAAAGTCAAACTTACTTTAGCCGTACCAGCAGAGTCTTTACGATGTACTTCTAAATCGGTTAATTTAGCTTCACTAGGATTTGTTTCACTTATTATTATTCCTTCCGATGGAATAACTCCTGTAACTGCTTCAGCTGAATGTGGTTGAGAAATGCCAGTGAATATTTCTGTCTTATCTTGCACCATAGTTTCTGTTGTTGAATATGATTCAACGGATGTTACCGAAAGCGAAGCTTTTCTCAATTTTGCTTTATCAACATCAATTTTATCAGTCTCTTTTTCTTCTGAATGATGATACTCTTCTGTTAATGCTACTACAGTGTCTACAGTAATTTTTGCTTTTTCATTCTGAGGTTTATCTGGTGCTTGATCAATGACTTGATTTGTGGAGATTGTTTCATTTTGTTGACTAGGAATATTTATCAATAGTGAAGGTATAGATGAATCTTGAATAATTTCCAAATCTTCAATTTCTTCTAAAGATAATTCTTCATCATTGATTTGGGGTCTTTTCATTTTTAATGACTTTGTTGTTTTAAGATACTCTGATTCTTCTTGTATTTCTTCTTTATACTCTTTATTTTTTTTGTCTATTACCTCTAGTGAAATTTTATCTGTTGGGTGTTGTTTTTTCTTTTTCCTTATTATTTGGTGATCAACATCAGTTGTAATAGTTTTTTGTGTCGTATAAATGTCAGGTTGATCTGTACTTTCATCATTTGTTGTGCTTAGTACTGTATTGTCTTCGATTTCTACAATTTCAACCCCCTCTTCCCTACTCTCTAGTGTATCATCAACTTGAGGTTGTTCCTCTACTTTTGTATCTTTGCGTTTGCGCAATGTGATGTGTGCCTGCTCAGTGTCCTCGTATTCTGTGGAAAGTATGTGAGAATGTTAGGTGTAAAAGATATTGTGTATGACGTAATTTTTTGCTCAGTTATTATTTTCAATGATTTTTTTATAATCTAGTATGATATCATAATATTTAAATGTTATTTGAACTAAATACAACTCATTAGTAATATGTAGATAAAACTTAATAAAATCAATATACTGAGCTAAATAATTTCGAATGTAGTTAATATTTACAAGTGTTGAATTTATTTAAAAAATGCAAATGCGTAAGCAAGCATGTAGTCATAATGTGTTAAAGGGTAAAAGCATTCAGTTTGCACTTTTTACATTAAATGTACAAACCTATTTTGTAAGCTTTATTGGTGTAATACTTATAAATGTATATCTTACAAATGTATGATTTACAGTACATCAAGTAATTTACATACTAATGTACAACCTAAGTTTGACTAGAATGGAGATGTACATTATTACTGACTATATATATATATATATATATAAATAGTTTTTGTTTTTAAGATATAAATAAATTAATGATAGTAATATTTTTAGAGTTTTGTAATTATATATTGATACAATTTAAACATATACTTATGTCGTACTTACTTTTTAAAAGAATTTAAACGAAGTTTTTAGAGGTATCTTGAAATTAGATTAGAAAAAGGATGATTAAGAAACCTTTATATAAAAAAATTATCTAGGATGTATTTAACATTAAAAAGGGTACTGCGCATGAAAAGCATAGCGGCGTAAGCGATATTTCACTGGTATATTTCGATCAAGAAAGCTTCATGCATCTGAAAGAACATAAAAATAAATTCACGCAAGTAAAATATAGCCAAACGTAAAATAGAAAATATTAGGTATGCCAAACCTAGCACTGATTATTAAAATTATGAAAATCTAATAAGAATCTAACAAAAGTTTGAAAATTCTTTGTAAGAAGTACTCTAATCTTATTATATTATCTTAAAATAATAATTTAAAAAATTTCAAATTTGAATATTAATTTTTAAATTCATATACATTAATATGAACTTCAACTTTTATTTAATTCTTATATGACATAGAAATAGTAATTAATTTAAAATTCAATTTGAGTTTTCTAATAAATATTTTGTTTTTGAAAAATAAATTAACTCAATGATTTTTACAAATAACATGCACATATCATACATATTAAGAGAAATATTTAGAAGGAAATTATTATTTCTACGTCTCTGTTAAAAATTGCTCATAATAATACAATTTTCCTTAAATTAAATTAGCGATATTTGTTCAAGGATATTATATTTGAAACACGGTACTCTTAGGTAAAATTAAATTATAATGACTTCTACCTCCATTTTTTTATAATCTTTGTTTCTAATCTTGTATGGTCATGTTTCGCGATGAAACCAAAATTATTTAGAGGGTGCTTTTCTTTTAACGCTATTAAATCGACATTTTACAAATAAAAATGATAATGCTACCTTTGAGGTGCATTAAGATTGTTTTAATTAAGTGTGTAGTAGTAGTCTAGACACTTAGGCGAAATAACTCAACTAGAAATCAGCTAAAAAACCAGATTGATAACCAGCTAGAGTCTATCTCGTGTTTTCGAAACATCAACCTGTTTAAGGTTGCTTAATGATGCCAGTTAATTTTCACTTGATCTTGCTGGATAATTAGTTGACATTATTCAGCCATCTTAAATAAGTCGATATCTAGATAGATATTCATCGGATTCAACAACTGGAAAATTCAAAGCACGAAGTAAATTATAGTTATTTGTGCAAATGGTTATTCAGCTGATTTTCAGATGGATTTTTTCAGGTAGGTCAACGCAAAGAGTATGCTTCTTTGTAGTATAGGCTTCGTATAAATGCTAAAGTTAGTATACTGTAAAAATAAACAGTAACTGCAACAAACAAGTGTATGTGAGCCCATCAATATTTTTTATTATAATTAGATTTATTATTATAATTATAATTTTTATTAAACCAATTACTATTATTATCAGTATTATATCATTTGTATTATAATAATTATTTATAAGTGTGTGTGTGTGAATTACATACGCCAAACAAAGGTTTTATAATAATCTTGCCATTTTAAATGTTGGGAAAAGTAAACAAATTTTGAAATGATATATTTAACGGAAATACAAAAGCGCTATGCAAATGATTTTCTTTTCTTTATGAAATGTGTATATACAAGACTAGAAATAAAGTTTTCAATAAAAATGAAAATACAGATCATTTTTATATCATTTCATGTAGGATATTGTAAAAAGTAATATATGGTGAATAAAGTTATTGTTTCAGAACACTTATTATTGAGAACTGTGCATCAGTATTCTCCTTTTTTTGAACATCCACCATAAATAATTTTATTTTTACAAAAACTCCGAGTTGCCTAATGTAGAATGTTTTGTAAAAACTGTAAAAATATTTTAAAATATTTTGTTTTTACTCTAACTGGTGGTCAGTTATTGAACTATTTTAATTAAAGTTATATCATTTTTGAAAAAATAAAATTAATGTCTTTTCTGATAAGCAAATGTTATTAAATGCTAATATCAATTCAAATCTTATATTTTTAATTGTAAAATTAAAATCATGCGACAGAGTTTTTAAAATCAAACCTTTAATTTCTCGAACATCCTGTACTTGCACAATTGATATATCTTCTCTCCTTTCTGAAAGCATATGTTCCAAATTTTATTCTCTCCTAGATATTTCTAGTAATTTTAATGTTACATAATAGTTCAAATTTTTACTATTTAGAAGTGAATCTTGATAATAGAATAAAGTAACTATTTTACTCTTAAAATTTGTGACGAAGATTCTTCTTTCTTTAACCATTATAGTAAAGTAATGGTTTATAAGTTGATTTAAAATTTTTTTAATGAAGTTGTGCATGTAAATTAATTTTCAATGTACATTTTAGATTATTAAAATTGTTTAATATTGGCCAAAAATGAAAAAACTATACAATTTGATGCAGATATTATACAAATTTCTATTTTCCAAAATTTGCAAACATCGCATTAGTTATCTGTCTACAAGTATTTTTTGTTTTACTCATGCTTTATTTATCGGACAAACTATAATAAAAGTTACAGTAAATTCGATTCTCAAAGTATAAATAATTTTAGCCTTGAATAGTATAAAACAATTACCTACCAAATTTTTATCATACGCATTCTTAATATGTAAATTAATTATAAATTAATTTTTAAGAGCCTACCGAGCAAAATTATGTATATAATAATTTTTTATTGTATTTGAACTTTTTCACATAATGTATTAACTTACCCATAATGTGAATGTCTGTTTGTTGAATTATTTGAACTTTTTCTGTTGTACCATCAGCAGTTTCAATATGCTATTTATTGTTAACAAAAATTCCACAATTATAATTTTATTTTACCACTATTAAACTTTTAATTGAAACAAAAATTGTATTTTTTACCTCAGTTACTTCAGTAACTTCCCAAGCACGAGGTCGGAAATCTTCTGGAGTAAAATGAGTTATTATTTCTTCAACGGTTGCATGTTGTAATTCTACCATTTTCATGAAAGCTCTGAAACCGACAGTGGCAGCAACAGTACTTTCATCTGTCGTAGTTTCTTCTGTTAGAACTTGACTTATTAATGGCCCATGTCCCTTTCTTTCGACCAGTTGTACTAAAGCATTTTGTGCATCAGGTGTCTTGAGTGCAGGAAAATTGTCAGTTTTATACAAACTTTCATTAATTTCATAAACTGTAACACCTTGGCGTACTAAGTAACCGATAGTAGCTAATTCTCGAAGTGGCTGTTTGCCTGGACTAAACTCAGGAGCAGTAAACATTTCCATAATAGTTTCAACTTCTCTCCCCATTTTTTCTTTTTGTTCTCTTATGATTTCTTCAACTGTCACTTCACTCACTTGTTCTTTTAGTGTTGTTTTCTTATCAGGTTTTTTCTTCTTCTTCCTAATTTCACGAATACCACTTTCTGTATGAACTTCGGATATGGAGACAGTTTCAAAAGTTTCCGATGTTACGTCAGCCCGATCTATAACAGTTTCAACCACAAAATCAGATGTAGTATCTTCGACCGTTGTTTCTGAAACAACAATTCCTTGTTGTTCGCTAATAATGGTTTCTGCTGTTTCGTCTAATTTAGGAATAGTGTCGGTCTGCTTATTATCAACTTTTTTCAAACTAGGTGTAGCTTCTGTGATTAATGGTTCGTGAACGGGTATAATTTTCTTCGCTCTTGAAGGCTGAATAAAAAATAATACTTCTGTTTATATTTATAATATTTTTGAGTACAAATAAAAATTAAAATAAATTATCAAAAAAGATAAATTTTTCATATTAAAAAATATTTATTATGAATTTATATTACCTTTTGGGGTTTTTCTTCGATCACCTCAGTGCTATCAAAGACTTGAGTTTCTTCTGCATCCACAATTTTCCTAAAATAAAAAATAAAGAAATGTTTTATAATGGTGAAAGTTAGTTTCAAAGATCAATAACAAGTCTATTACTTTTCTTCAGGTTGTTCTTTTGGCGTTCCTTTTTCTTGAATAACAGATTTTTTATCTATTTTTACGCGTTCACTTTTAATTTTTTCTTTTGTTTCTTTTGCTTTCTTTAATTCTGGTTTTTTCTTCTTATGTGGCTTTTCGATTGCCTCAAGAGGTATGTCTGCAACTTCAATATCATCAATTTGCTTTGGTGATTTATCAAAGGACTCTAAAAATCGTTATTTTAGATAGTATAGTGGTATAAGTACGTAGGTTTGATATATATTTTAAATAATACAAAATTATTTTTATTTACCCTTTACATGTAATTTTGCTTTAGTTGTAGCCAATCCGATATCACTAGTAGCTTTACAAACATAAGTTGCGGCGTCATCAGGTGTTACTTCATTTATTGTTAAAGTACTTTTCTTTTCTTTTTCCGAAACATTAATTTTAATATTATTAGTATTAAGTACAATTTTATCATCTTTAAACCAAACGATGTCTAAAAGTAAATTTTTATTTTATTGTAAAATCACAGTAAATGACAATAACTACTAAATCTTATTGTAAATTTACCTGGAACAGGGTTGCCGGAATACACACATTCCAATACAACAGGCTGTCCTTCTTGAGCATATGTATCTGTAAATTCTTGAATGAAACGAGGTACTGATTGAGTTGCTGAAAATAATAATACCCTTTTTTACTATTAGTTATAAAATAAAACCATTTATACTTTCATTTTACCTGTATATACTTTTCAGTCGTTGGATATTGAACTAGTTAAGTTGATTGTCAGTAATCTGTTAGCAATGAAAAACATAACACACCAAGCAAAAATTAAATTTCAAATAAGTTGCATTTTTATTCATGTTAGGTTGTTAATAACAAAAAATACCTGACATTGTTCCTCGGTCTTCTTCGATATCTGCTTTTTGATAAATTTGACGTTTTGCTACATTACTAGTTAAACTAAGATCACCGCTACATTGACTTTCAAGCAATAAAAATTCTTGTAATTCTTCTTGACTATCTGCCGTATGAAGTTGTTGAAAATATTCCAATTCTATTTCTCTAGGCTCTAAAGAATATATTTTTGGTTCTATCGAAAATTTTAACTCTTTATTATTTCCATAAAATTTTCGGGAAATTGGAATTCGAGACTTAGGATATGTATGATATTTTCGTTTTAATACATGTTTTTCTAAAGTATTATCAAAATTTATGGCATTTATATCGTTCTGAGAATTTGTATTATTACAACATGATAATTGTTTGCTTTGGCTTGTGCTACTTGTTGATGTTTCGCTAGCTTCTTCGATAGGGGATAAATAAAAATTACTTTCTGCGTCTTTTGAGATAAAGAATGTTTGATTTGTGCAGTGAGATGACTTAAAACTGATTTTTAAATTCTTTTCATATTTAGTAGGTGGTATTTCTCCAAAATCTAAGGCGAATCCTTCTTTTTGTTTATTCATTTTAGAATATTGAAATTTAGATGTATCATTATCTATATAGTTTTGTTCATTTTTATTCCTTGTGTATCGTTTACTGTATTTGTCGACATTTAATGGATTTTTTTTTTTTATTGTTTTTCTTAGATTGATCTGATTTATATTTATGTAAGAAGATAATTTGTATAGTTTTTGTTGTTTTGTATTTAAATTATGTAAAAGACATTTTATTAGGGCCATGTTTATCACTGGCTCCCCTTTTTTCAAAAGTACTAGTTTACTACTATCTGAACTATTTCGATTACACTGCTTCAATTTCTTATTTTTTTTCTTTATGTTATTTTGTAAATGTTTAGTTTTAATATACTTTAGCACTTTATATTTACAATTCATGTTATCTATATTTTGTATGAATGGAAATATATCTGTATGCTCATTGTGATTTTCGAATGCATTAAACAAATTCTTAATCTCTGAAATTTGTTGAATATCCATATCTGATTTCATATTGAAAGTATCTTCAAAGTTCTTTAAAGTTTGTACCATTGCGAGAGAACTATCAAATAGTGTTTCTTCGTTTTGATGTATAATTGCGTTATTTGAATAATCACTCAAAAATGCAGGCATGCAAACAAACGAGTTGGAGTTGCTTTGATGTTTGTTATTCTTACCTCGAAGAGCTTCTTGCATTTCTTCCATTTGAGTGACCCATTCAGGCTTTCGGTACTCTTTTGTTCCAACAATACCTATGATAAAAAATTGAATGTATTGAATGTAATGTTAAAATATATATTGATCTTATCACAAATTGTATCAAAATATTTTAATTTGTATTATGTTGTAATTTGAATGTTTCTTTATTGTTGTTTCGATATTTAATACTACTATTGTTATTATTTATCGGTATGTTATGTACTGGTTTGAAGGATATGTGTTGGGTAATGGAAAAATTTACTAGTTATTCGGAGAGCATTCAAGTAAATAGCGCTGAAAATAAGTTCATTATTAAAGTATCTATAAAATTGAACAGTATATAATAAACGTATAATTAAAATAATTATGGTTAGTTTAAAAAAAAACAATTGGTTACCTTCTACAGATAAATAAGTAGTAGTTGTCGATACTCCTAATGAATTATGTGCCTCAAATACAATTTCACCTGTATCATCTGGATACGTCTCAGTTATTGTAAGAATTGATGTCCCATCTTCTAATTCTTCGATTTGAAATTCTTTGGATGGATGGATTTCCATACCCTGTTTGTACCATTTACCTTCCGGTTTTGGTTTTCCTTTAACTTTTACTTCCAACCTTAAACAGGAAAATAAACTAATTATATGGTATGTCTTTTAAATGTGTTTTTTAATAACAAAAAAAAAAAAAATAAAATGAAAATGAACTTAAAAATGTAGAAAAAGAAACTAATCTTCGGTATTAGATCTAAAATTAGTATTGTATTTTTCATTTCGGTGTTTAGGTATATAGTGCATTATGAAAGCTAAACCCGAATGTGATTTCGATTTCACCCATAGAATTATAAGAAATATTCAACAATTAAGATTTTATGTATTTTCTACCACTGTAAACATTTATATTTATATATCCTTTATTGTAAAGTGCATAGGAAATCCCCATCATTGATTAGTACCAATATAGAAGCAAAAACAAAATGATGTTAAAGACTAAAAAAAAATTTTATTTCTTGAAAGGGTTGCATATTCCGATGAATGCGATACAACTGCACATTTTACATAGTCTAACACACAAGATATGAGCAAATCCCAGAAAATTTATCTGGACTATTTTTCGTGTAATTTTTTTGTGAAGATATGACATAGATAATAATATCATATACATGTGACAAAAATTTCAAAAACTTCCCAAATAAACTCAAAATCGGTTAACCCCCTTAAGAAGAATTCTTATACTGATAAAGCTTTCTAATATATCGACCTCAATATTACCAATAATTTATTATTACTAATATTTCTTGAATGTTGTGAGTAGATGCAAAAAAAACTTATTATTCTTTCACAAACAAAATTTAGGATCAATCTATTGACAAATAAAGATGAAATTAGGAAAATCGTAACTTCCCATAAATCATGGAATTAGATAATTAGTTTGCTCATGTGCCTTTGTCTAAAAAATGCATTTTTTAGTAAAAACTGTCTATCACATACAGTTTTCAATTTATATTAAGAGGCTATGCAGGGGATGAAAAGTGTCGTTAAATTGTGTATAGTTTACTCAAGATCTTCAAAAACTCTTGAAATGGTAGCAGATTAAAAATAAGCTTAAGAAGTGAAATTTCAATGACTGGATTTTGTAAAAAATTTTAAATATTCCAAACCGGATGCTATTTTAATTCAATATAAGGAAAGGGATATTACGAAGTTTTACAATCAAATATGTAGAAAATTAAGTATCTTATTGTAATGTATTTTGTTATTGTATTTTAAAAGTCATTCGCGCTCAACGACTATTTACAACATTAGAAGTATCAATGCGCACTGCGCGCGTTCTATCGTGGGCCAATAAAATTTTACGTGTCCATTTCAAATCGACCAATCACCAGTCCATATCTTTTTTATATAGGATAAGGGACTAGAAGAACATATAATAGAAGTATCCATTAGTGTTGCATTCACCGACCAAAGAGAAAATAGTCATACGATTTGTTTACGTCGAAGATGCGAACGGCGACTTCTTTGTACGCGCAAGGCACAATCACTTTTACTATTTTTTATTTCATGATCTTATTCTGATTTTTCCAGATATTATCGCAAGATCTTCTTGAGACTATAAATAACTGTGAGTGGCGATTCCTCACAATTACTTAAGCTCAGTATTGCATATTTCCGATATACGGACGAATCTTAAACGTTATATTTGTTAACGGTTTTTTCCGGTTACACCTGACATTCTCAGACTAGATTGACTCCCGTCAAACTGAGTTTCGGAGATTACGAACACAGAATAAAATAACTATCAATCATTTTATCTTGTCACAAGTGTACCGTTAGTTCTCCCGCAAGAAAAAATCAAATATAATTATTACTTCTAAGCTTTTAATGCAAAATAATCGACAATAATCCTTCAATTTTTTAGAGCACATAAGGAACTTTCTATACAAGCTTAAAATATTTTTAAATGTTTTAAAACTCAATTCGGTGGACGGTATTATTTTGATATCAAAAATAAAAAATTTACAACCTAACTAAGAACTATTTTCAAATTTGGAAAGAACGTGTGATTTCACTTTGAAAATAATAATTCTTATATAATAATAAAATCTTATTAATATAAAAAAAGACAAATTTTATAACTTAATAATAAACGAGAAAGTTATTACGTAAAGTATAGTTTTAGAATATATTAATACCTAAACTATTAATAGTATTAAAAAATAAATTACTTTGCTAAGTGAGTATTACGAAAAACTAATAAAAATATACATAATTTTAACCAAAATATATCCAGCTGCCTTAAAAAAGAAACTCATTATTTTATAACTAGTTGTTTACAAATATCTTTAGTTACCCGATATGGTATCGTAATAATAATTTAAAATACCGAAGGGGTTATTTGCAGATATAAGTAGAGATGGTTACGTGTTATTAAGTGCAATCATGTTACCTTGTCAATTCACCATCTTTAGAAGGAATCAGCTGTGGAAGTTGTTTCACGATTTCTGGAGCAAAATCTTCAGTATCGGATTCCAATGGAGTCTCCTGTAATCGTTAAGAGAGATTATAACAAAATTCTCACATATAATTTTAAACTAATCAAACAGGAGAAGGCTTACAATAATTTTATATAATTTTAAAAATGATAAGAATGAAATCTCATTTATTATTCTTAAATAAAGAAAAAGATGTGTGCGAGTGAATATAAATATATGCAGGCCGCAGATCTGTTACTACACTACCTTCGACTCTACCCAACCGAGTACTGGGCCATCAATACGGCAAGCTGAGCCAGCATCCTCGTATCGTTACATAAGTACATTTAAAAAAGTGCCCACATGTTTGCCTTTAAAGTTCTTCACAAAAATCCCGGAACATGTTTTCATTTACTATGCAAATAAATGTATTTATCAATATAATTTGCTCATATACCTAATTCTTTATTACACCTTTTAGGTGTTAAACTGAGAGATAACTAGAAACCCCTAGGAATTTTTTCACAGTAATAGTATCTATTGTTTTTCATTTTTTCTCCAAATAAATTTTAAGTATTAAAGTAACATTTCATCTCTTTCAAAATTCAAGACTTTTTGCAAAAGAGTTATATTGGATTTGAAGATAAAATTTTTTGATTTTTTCGTGTGGTATAACTAAAATAACGAAAAATTCGCATTGAAACCGTTTATTAAACTGCTATATAATTTTCAGAATTTACAATGGCGTCTCTAATATCCACTTTAAATCGAATAGCTGGGCAGCGCTTATAACACCAATCATTTAAGAATTCAAGTATGCTGTTCTCTTCTCTTAAAATTATTATACATGGCTTTGTTTTATTTTACGACTACACTAAAATCGCATCCGATTGACAATTTTAACAAATTTTACAATATTCTAACTTTAACATCTCTTTTATCCTCTGCCTGACATTTCGATAATAATCAGAAAAAATACATATGATATGCAGTTTTTAAAAAAATATACTTTTTAGGAAATTAATTGTTCTTAAATACTGCATTTTTTATTGATTATTTTTTGTGATAAATGCTCACCAAACTACGTATGTCAAATCATCCACTTTTTCGATAAGAAGAGAGAAAAATCAAATATAATTAGATTTGTTTGCATTATGAGGTAATTAATAATAGTCGACGTAAGTTGTTTTATTTACATATGTAATATATAATATTGTATAAATACATACGTTGGCGTATACATGCCTGCATAAAAAAGTAAATTGTGTACCTAGGGCGTGAAGTGAGTTTTTAGACCGAGTGTGGAGTTCGCAGTACGAGTCGAAGGTGAGCTACCACGAGCTAAAGGCGAGTGTTTTTTGCGAACAGAAGACGAGTTCTGAAAACACCCGAGGTCAAAAGACCCACTAGACCTGGTTGCACACCATATTTTTTGTGATACATGTATTGATTTTCGAGATTTTTGAGTCTAAAAAACGAGCCTTTATTAATTGTTTGTAGTTGTATTAAAATTGAGATTAAACAAATAAAAATTAATTCAATTTTCCTGTTTTTATTAAAATTCAGTTTTTGACCTTTGATATATTCAAAAGTATGGGTCAAAAACATCTGAAAATTCAGAAATATCCGGAATAAGTAGTAGAAAATTTTCTAGAGTTTAAAGAAAATCTATTACTTGACCTATCGAGTTGAGAGAGAATCGGTCATATAAACACAAAAATTTTTATAGAAAAAATAAAACAATTAATTTATTGCAGATTTAAAATAACTTACTATTGACGAATCTGATATTGAACTCGCATTTTTAAAATGTGGGATAAAATTATTAAAATAATAATATTTATTGAAATGTTTTTTATTACCTTAGGAGACAGAAGGTCCTCTTCTGATCCGCTTTGACCAGTGATAAGTGACGTCGCAACTGCTGAAGACTCTATTTCTGAGTCTGGTACATACTCGTATGCTGCAATTAGAAATTTTCATACATGAGTCTTAAAAAGACATGCAACAATCACGATCGATTGTTATACCATGTATTTTATTTGTGGTTTTTATAATATAGTTTTTAAATTCAAGTTTTGTTTGTAAAATTCAAAAATATCTATAACATATTTTTAATTCTTCAGCTTTTGATGTATAAAATAGCGAGACATTTACTAACAAGGAGTGCACACCCTCAAGAAACGGATTTCCCCGGGCATTTGAGAGTCGCTTTAAAAAATATTGATTATTCAATATATTATAAACAATCAAAGATAGCGTAAGGAAATGGTGAAAATTTTTTCTTTATTTTAAGCGATTAAGTGGATCATATTTTTAACCATATTCTTACGTTATCTTTGATTGCTTATAATTTTTTAAATCAATATTTTAAAGCTTAAATTGTAGCTCTATGTTAAAAACTTGATTTTTCAAAATTATTTTCTCAAAAAAATGCGGGACGAAAAATATTTAAATAAGTCATGTAATCTTGTTTTAAGTTAAGGAATAACATATAAAAATTTCATATTGTTGACTGAAATTTAATGTAACTCTTGAATCTCCGTAATAAAAAAAAAATATTACTTAATCAACTAAATTCACTGCATAGCGTAAACTTATAGTACTGAATTAGTGTGTCATATATACGAATTTTTAATATATTTATACGTATGTTGAGAATATGTCATACCTTCAACAACTAGCGACGTACTGCATATGGCTTCTCCAACTGGATTGACAGCTTGACAAGTATATTCGCCAGCATCTTCTGGAAATACTTCGCTAATTGCTAAACTACAAACACCTTGAGAATCTTGCGAAATTGTTATTTGTTTTCCTTCTTTAATTGGATTTTTGTCATGATACCATTCAACCTTTGCTGTTGGTTTTCCTTGAACGATACATGTCATACTAACAGTTTCACCATCCATGACGCGAACTGGAGATAATCTTTTTACAAATGTAGGTGAAACAAGTTCAACTGTTTCTTCCCACGGTATGTTTTGCAAATTTACTGTGGCAGTACTAGTAACTGATCCCGCTACATTTTCAGCACGACATGTATAAGTTCCAGCATATTCTGGTTTTACTTCTTTAATCATAAGTATGGATCTATTTTCCTTTGCAACTATACGTATTTCGTGTGATGTCTGAAAACATTATTACAATTTACATAATGAAACATATAATTCCTTCATATGTTGCGAAATTATTTGAAATCCGTAGTGTATAGTAATTTGACAAATTTTCATAATTTAAACACATTTAAGAGTGAAACACATCAAATTAGGAGTAATCTTAAATATGCCATTTTTTAATACTACTTTTTAAATTTTATTCTTCTTGACTAATGTTAAGAACAGATTTATTTTACAAGAGAAATTATACTGGTTGTCCATAATTCAATTTTTAATTTCTACTAGAAATTCATAGAAACTAATTTTCAATTTAATTTATTTACTTTATATGATTTAACTTATGAAAAGCCTTTAGCGAATTACAATGCTAATGCATATATAGATTGCCATCGTAAAAAGAAACCTCTAATTTTAATATAATTATTTTTCCCTAATTTATTTTCATAAAAAATTTTCAGTTTTCCATAACTATTAATCAAAGAGGAATTTTTATGCATAAATTGACATGATGCAAAGTTATTAAAGATGTGTTATGGTTATGAGAAAGTAAAATTGGATTTGATGTAATTTTATGTAATCAATTTCAAATTTGAAATGGCTGTAATAATATTTTGTTAAGAAAATGAAAAGATTGTATTTGAGATAACAAGCCATAAGATACCATTTTAAAATATAGACTGCGAATGCAACATGAAAATGTGATTTCCGTTTAGAAAGAGACAAAGAGAAGTAAGTGGATGCACAGGCTTCGCCCATTAGGCAGAGAGAGGGAGAGAGAGACAGAGAGAGAGGAAGAGAGAGAGAAACGGACAGAGAGAGCGACGGATATATCTTACTA
>JAYJLV010053282.1:0-19279 GCA_036873485.1 Torymus texanus
ATTTTAATATGGAAAATAACCTTGATAATAATAAAATTTCTTTTAAAAAATATAATATGCAAAATCGTTACATTGGGGACGTTACAGTATTTAGCATAGTACGACTGAATGTCTTGCAGAATGGCATCGTTGTAAGGACATGTTGAACTTATTGGTGTTACTTGTCTTCTAATTCATCTTAAGTATATTTTCAGAAAAAATAACTACAAATATATGTACAGTGATAGGCCAATCGTAAAAATGATAAAATGACTACGTCAATCATTCATTTTTCATTGATTTTAAAAATAACGGTAAAATATTGTTCAGTTTTGTTCCACGGTTTGTGCATGTTGTTGTTTTTTTTTGCTTTACCTGGCCGCTTTTAAAATTAATAATTTTAAATATTTTATCTGAATTTACCTAATTTTTAGATATTAATATCGTTTTTGTATAATTTTCGTGATTTTCAATTGCTAATGACTTTCTCTTCTCTACTTTTCCAGCTCATTGCTTGTGGAAAATTTGTTGCATCTATGAGAGCTTAATATTCATTAGCTATAAGAGACCATTTTACGTCCATTTTTTGCATGTTAACCCTGGTAGAAATTCGCCTATCGCGAGATGTCCAGAATCCTAGTAAATGGACAGGAAAAATGGTCAGTTAATCGCCTGCGATGAAACGCTTTTTCTCCTATTATTCTCCCATTTAATAAATTTGGGCTAAAATGACATAACCTCAAAATTTTCTTTTTAATTTTTCTAACGAATTTGACATTAAATTGGAAGATATCCAACTTTAACTGATAGCTTATTTACTAAAATATAAACAACATACGAAGGCCAAAAAAGCATTTACTATAGCCTTTTCATAGATATTTCGAAAAATGTCTTTATTGTCATTATTTTTTGTCCTTCTCACATTTCTCCATTATAACATGGCTTTTACTGGTTATTTATTCACTAAAAAAACTGACCAGCACCAAAACCTCTTAAATAGATATGAACTAGCTTGTGTCAATTTTCGATAAACTCATTCTATTTTTCAATCTATTGAATGTTCGAATAATAGGAGAAAAAGCGTTTTAACGGGGCCCAAAAACTAGATAAGCGAAATGACCATTTTATGGCCAGTCCTAATTGAAATGGCCATGAAATTTAATAGGTAAAAAATATTTTAGATTTCCACCAGGGAATTTAGCGTAAGAAAATGGATCTATGATAAGAACAATGTCACAAGACCGTTTTTGAGTGTTGGAAATTTTTTTTCATCTACTGAAAATTGGTTTTTCTATTTCTTAAACTAACTAGATGAGGGCCAGGCCTCGCGATCACAAATTGGACTCAAACATTGGGATAGGTTTTTGGATGTAGAAATATGACGAATGTT
Source organism: Torymus texanus (assembly GCA_036873485.1). Classification (NCBI taxonomy): domain Eukaryota; kingdom Metazoa; phylum Arthropoda; class Insecta; order Hymenoptera; family Torymidae; genus Torymus; species Torymus texanus. Next base: position 1,370 of record JAYJLV010053282.1, read on the forward strand.
GCAGTATTAGAAACTCTAATGCCACAAAGACTGAAATTTTGGATGTTTTTAGTTTTATTTAAAAAAAAAAAAAAATCTTTAAACAACTTTAAAAATTATTAAAAAAAAATTAAACTAGATAAAATGAGCTTTAATTTTATTTTTTAAGAATTAAAAAATATCTATTTCTGCCAAAGATATAAAAGTTTAATAGTAAGCAGTGAAAATGCATTGTTTAATGCTCAAAAATTACCGTTCAATTACCTTCATATTTTGGTGCATTTTCGATGCTCAATTTATAACTTTTATAACTTTGGAAGGAATCAATATTTTTCAATTCTTAAAAATTGAAATTAAAGCTTATTTTCTCTAGTTTCGTTTTATTTGTTGAAATAATATTTAAAGTCATATAGTTACCGTTTTAAAACGAGATTTTTTTTCAAGAGTTCTAAAAAAATAAAACTAAAAACCTCCAAAACTAGAAGAAAACCTATCCCAAAGTTTGAGCCGAATCTATGATCCGGAGAACTGAGTATTTATGAGTTCTTTAATTGGTTATGTATGTACCAAGTCTAATCTTTTCATTTCTATCAAAACCTACTACTTAAAACATACATATTTCGACCTAAATAAATTTTTAAACATTATTGAAAGTATCGAAAATTATAATCACATGGTCAAATATTGACAATGGAATGTGATTTTATGAACAAAAATTAAATATTTACCTTTAACAATAAAATAATGATAGTGTGACGTTTTTATCTTCAAAATTAACCAATAATTAGCCAACGCATCGTTAACGTTTCTACCAGGGATAAGTTAGTTTTAGTATACTAAAACTTATACTTCTGTTTATACTAACACTTAATTGTATAAATGATGAATTAATGTAATATTTATAAAAATTCAACTAACGTCATATTTTCTGATCACTAATATATTGAATAATATATTTTTTGCAGGTCCCTACGAAATCTTGACAAAGGCAGGCAATCGTGCTGTCATAAAAGTAGAAAGATCAAGTCCAGATCCAGGTGTGTAAATTTTATAAATGATTTTAAATGATACTTAATTTTTTACTGATTCTGATGTTTTCATTTTGATCAAAAACGTACAATGAGATAACAAACTTTATAGATTTATTTATATTTAGTTAATATTAATTTAATCGTTGCAATGATAAAGTATCAACATTTGAGAAACACAATAAATTTGTTCTATGTACTAACATATCGAATAAAATATATGTTACAGATTCTTTCGAAATTCTCGAAGAGCCAATTATTGATCCTTTAGTAAAAGTGGAAAAATCAGGCCCAAGTCCAAGTACGTATTTTTCATTGATTATTTACATCCATCTTTTGTCGAAACGAAAAATCCACGTATAAAATATTTCTAGATGATGATATAGATAACTCATCCCGGAATGCTGAAGCAACATCATCAACGAATTTCAGTGAGATTCAAAAAGATGTTACAGCCGACAAACGGTACAAATGTCCAAACGCGGGTTGTTGACAGTCATACACTAACGAGAAATCGTTGAACGAACACGTGCGGAAAATATGCCAGAAGTCGCCATCGTCCAAGTGTTCATACTGCTCTTATGAGACATCCCAAAGTTCCGAAGTGCGAAGACACATTAGAAATGTCCACAAAGGAATGGAAATCCTTGTCATTCCGACTGGGGAAACATATGAAAGATTTAAAAGAAATGTTGATCATAATAAAATCAGAAAGAAGCGTAATGTAGGCAGAGGTATATACCACAATGTATTTTGTGTGCACGATAGTTTATGCAATGGAAAACTTTTACTTACGTTGCAGTTATACCAAGCAAGGCGTTTAGGTGTCCAAATGAGAATTGTAATCGCGTGTACAAAACGGACAACATGTTGCAGAAGCACCTGACCACCGAGTGTCAAGTACCCTTGGCTTTCGAGTGCCCTTACTGCCCTCGTTATCGCACAGCTGTTAGTTCCTACGTGGCCAATCATATCAGGAAGGCGCACAAGGGCATGAAAATCAAAGTTGTTAAATTAAGAAACAAAGGTAAGACTATAACGACAAATAATTAACTGTAGCTAATAATTAAATTGATTACATTTATGATAGTTCTGAAGTACGTGATTCTTGATTTCAAACATATGACTTATACATAAATACTACGTAGAAAAAAAGTTAATTGATTTTAAATCCTTTCAACGAAAATCTAACAAACTTATACTTTTTGGACTATATAAAATATTAATATAAATTTATCATTCGGCAGCAAGATGTCATTTTCGAATTTTCAGATGCACCAACCAAGAAGCACAAGTGTCCAAACCCAGGCTGCGGACGGGAGTATAAGTACAGAGACAGCGTAAACAGACATATACTATATGAATGTCAGATGGAACCGAAGTTTAATTGTGCGCACTGCGATTTTCGATCTATGTATCGGCAAAATTTGGTCATGCATATTCGAAAGAAGCACAACAAACAGAATGAGCTATAAACAGCTTCTGGTTGAATGCTCATAATTACTTAATTGACTCAAAGAAGATTAAAATGCTAAAAAGAATTAACAATGCATCCTGTTCATGCTACCATGAACATCCATTTATTATGGACCATAAGAACCATTTTATTCATTTCAAATGGAGACAGCATGGAGAAGCAATATGAAGCTTTAAACATTGCAACATTTATTCCTTTTATTTCCATTTATTATTTCTCCGATATTCCTCCTATCCTATGTTATATATAACCTTATTTCTCGCCTATCCGACTATTCTTTGTGCCGTATAATTATACCCTTATGCAGTAGAGAGTATTTGTTAATTTTAATTATTCGTTCTACATATGTAATTTTCATTTTATGAATCGCACACGTATTATAAAATCGAGATAAGTTAATACATTATTTTTCAATCAACCGTTAGATTATTATTAACAGCTAGTATTTATTATTTCTTAAGCATCTATATATATACATGTATTACATTTCATTTCATATTCATCCATACATGTTCAACCCATAATCACTAACCGTATTATAGAATGTCATCCCACTGTAAAAACAATAGGTAAAACGTTTAGATAAAAATGACCTCTTTGTATTCTTTCGGTACAGAATTATAAATCTGACATGGATTAATAAGTTATTTTCCAATAAAAGATCAGAGAATTCTTTAAAGTTAACTGTTCGCATTTACCAGATCTGTACACAAACATATATATTTGCTATCTCTTTACAGGATGTGTTAATAATAACAAATTATTATTACTACTGTAAAATGTCATTTTTATACATTTTTAGGCGAACCAGTTACGATTTTTAAGTGACCTTCGGAGGGTAGTATAGACTTTAGTACAAGATCCAATGCGTTATGAGTGTCAGATAATTATCACTTGCGTCCTCACATTGAGGTAGCATTGAGCACTCAGATAGGATCTCTGGATCGTAGGAAAGTTAATAAGTAAAGAGGGGCAAATATTTAAAGACGCGGTTATGATCAATTCATGCCTTGACAGTTTCTGTATAATGGAAATATAAAAAAATATAATTCAATAAATGACTGATGGAATTGATTGTTACTATTTATTATTTCTTCAAACGCTTGGGCTTATATAACTTTGCAAATGATATTTAATATTGTCAATTATGCCTGCATATTAATTTGTTACTTTAATTTTAATTAATATTAAGATGTAAATAACTATTAATATGTTTATAAGTACAACATGCAACGTATATACCGAAGTCTAATACGTTTAATAAAATGTTTTAGATTCAGACGAAATAACTGAAGATCCACTTGGTGATACTTTACCGAAATTGGTTGTTAGGAGAGTAGAAGAATTAAACGGTGAAATCATAAGCAACGAAAACACTACCCAAAAATCTGGTATGTATTTTTCGTTAATTTGCCACGTACCCTTTAGGAATAGCGAAAATTACAGAAAAGTCTTTACAAAAATTTTATTTCTTTAAAATGATTTACGTAGGTAAAATCATTCGGTTACATATTATATAATATAATAATAAATTAATAAAGAAAATTTTGTCGAGTATATTCCAGCGTTATAACAATGCATGCTCATTTCTTGTTTAGTAAATAAAAAAATTATAAGAATAATGGACACACCTTCTTGCAACATTAAAATACACTCGAAAATTAAGAAGATATCATAACCCACTACACACATTTTTGGTGTTATTTATATTATCTCGTAACTATTCCATATACAAACAAAAAAAGCTATTCATTGAAATTCATTTCCAGTTGATCAAGCTCAAGGCGCGACACAATTGCGTTCAATGCGTCCACCTAAAAGAAATAGAAAGAAACACAAAGACGACCCAATGGCGAAGTCAAAGCAGGAACTTGTGTACACGTGTCCGAACGCGGGCTGCAGTCGCACGTCAAAGACGAAGAAGACACTGTACAGTCACCTGCACTATGAGTGTCAATTGACACCGGGATTCAAGTGTCCCTACTGTGACTACCAGGCAGCTCAAAACTCCGCAGTGTCGAAACACATTAGAAAAAAGCACCAAGGATCTCAAGTTATAGTCGTTGATATGAGACGCAAAGGTAAGTCTATGGTATACAACGTGCCTTTAAAAATTTGACTTTTCATTCACATTTGGTCAAGTTCAGTGATATACTGCCCAGTTAACTAGGAAATATTTAATATTTGTAAAAAGTGCACTTCAATGGGATAAATGGGGATGTAAATTAGAAAATGAAAATCTACTATTTTCACGTTATTTAGAAGAATAGTTTTTTACGCAGAGCATAAAAGTTTTTTTTTTTTTTTTTTTTTTTTTTTTTTTTTTTTTTTTTTTTCAAAATTAGTGCTAGTGCTATTGAAAACAGTATTTAGAACAGTATACGGTGCGAAATTTATATGTAAACTTTACTTTTTTTATAAGAATATTTACTATTTTTATAGTACCGTTGGGAAACACTAGACATGTGGAATTTTTACTGCTTTAAATAGTAATTTTATTTTTTAAATATTAATTTTTCTTAGTTTTGTAGCAAATTTTACTATTTGAAAAAGTACTTTTTACTATTTTTGCAGCAGTCAGAAAAAGTACTATTTCAAATTGTAGAATTTGCTACGAAAATAATAAAAATGAATTAATATTTAAAAGGTAAAACTGTAAAAATTTCTTACAAAAAAGAAAAGTTTATAAATAAATTTCTCTCCGTGTAGTAACAGCATACCGTTATTTTAGTCATTATATTTTTTACTAATCTTACAAAAAATAAGCTTGTTGTCTTACCCTCATTTATCTAAATTAGCCTCCTTACCATTCTATTTACAAAAATACCGTCACTTTTCAGAGACAGATACAACAACCAAGACGATCAAGTGTCCCAATTCAAACTGCGGACGCTCGTACAAAAATAAAAAGATGCTGTACGCTCACCTGCGCTCCGAATGTCAAGAACCTCCTACTGATCCAGAGTGAATCAGTAGACTCCGGGCGTTTATAATTTTATGAAAATTCGACTAATTTATTTTGTTATTCAGTAATATATGTATATATACTTAATAATACTTACATACACATATACACTGATTTAAGATGTGAATGGAAATTTGATGTACTCTAATAAATCATTACACAGTTAATCTGAAGACTTTCACATTTGTGGGATTTATCTGTTACCGAATTGCATCATTGCTCAATGTCCAATGTTCAATGACAGTACGAGTAATCCATATGAAAAATGGAAAAGAAAAGCTAATAGTCTATTTTTGTAAACAAAATGTTGTATATTTATAAAATGAATTATGTATAAATTCAATCAAAAAATTAATTAGATATTGTTGAAGAATTTATATTCCTAAAAATCTTACTATCTTGTTATACGTGTCATGCATGCATGATCTATTGTACAGTTACATAATGTATGTTAAATTGCCTTTGACTCAATAAAAGCTTTGGAATTAACACTGTAATCAGAAAAACTGTAATATGCCTCTTTTTTCTTCAACCCTGTTTGCTTCAGATCTAAGGATATTGCAGAGAAGGTATTGTATGCTATATTTTTCGTAATAATAACTTTTCTCTCGAAGCTTTGTAAAATCTTAATAAAAGTAATTCAAGAGCTGTGTGGATTGCCGTGTAATAAGTAATAATAGATATAGACCTTAGTCATTTGCTGAATACTAATACATTAAATAAAATATGTTTTTCAGATTTCAACAACGACGAGACTGACTTGAGTAATGACGGTTTAGCGAGAATAGTTATTACAAAGGTGGAACATTTGCTAACTGAATTTGAGAACGTCAAAAACGACATCCACGTTCCACGTACGTATTCTTTATTAATTTGTACTTGATGCTTTTACTTACAATAATAAAAAAAAATTAGCAGCTACCAAACAATCGCTAATCTTCAATTTCCAGCCGCAAGAACCAAATCCAGGTTAATAGCGGTATCGCCATCCAGTGTAAGTCGTCGGGGTCGACCCTGGAAATACCAAAGTGACAACTCCGAAGGAACGTCAGAACCACAATTCAGATGTCCGTACTGCCCTTATCAGACCCTGGCGAGCTGCAATGTGCGCAGACACGTTAAGCGGAGACACAAGGGACTCGATGTCCGAGTCGTTAAGCTTACGAACAAAAATGATAATTAACTAATTGGATCATTTCAATTAGATTACGAGCTTTATTTGAAACTGTTGCAATAAAATTTGGTATTTTATTTAGGAATGCTTAAGGATTATCAAATTATTATATATTTTAATTGATTGTAAAGCTACAATTAATTTAGAATTAATCATCACTATTATTAAGAATATCCAATATAGATATAGGTATGATTCTCGTATGTTTATAGTTATCATAGAATGTAATCTTTTCGTTTTATCAGGAACGTATTTTCAAAAATGTTGATTAAATGTCAATATTAACGTAATTAGATATTATTCAGATGAAACGGCCGCTAAGTGGTCGATAAAGAACAAAAAAGAGGGAAAGAGGTAAAGGGAAACAAAGGAATTTTTTAATTAGATATATTGTCGAAAAGTTTACATTTCTAAAACTTTTGTTGTCCTTCTATATGCTTCATGCATTTATTTTGTTTATATTGTTTAATGATGTTTTATCTGTGTTGCTATGTTAGTCATAATTAGTGCCGAAAGTTAAATTAGTTAAGATTATGCATTTATACAGAAACTGTGAACACTACAGATAGACCAATTGTTTTATGTAACTATTTATGACATTTTTAATGTGCAAAACTAAATTTTTACAGGAACCTTATGGGTCATGTACAATTTTTTTTCTGAATGACCTTTGATTTATCAGAACCAAAAATTGTTATTAAAATTTATACGTTAACGTGAAGCAGCTTTATAAGTATGATGATATGATTGAATCTACCGTAATTATTCATTAGTAGTATTTTTTTTCTTTCAGTGTATGAATATAAATATTTATAGATATATTCACACATTTATGATCAATTTTACGATTACTTTTTTTGTATATTAATTTTTGTTTTAAAAACTCAATAAATGCTTTTGAATTAATTCTCTAACCATAAACATCTTCACATTTATTTTTCCTGCAAGGAACTAAACCTTTCAGATTCAGACTAATGAACATTACAAAGAAGATATTAACAATAATAATGAATGTAACGCAAGAGCTTTATATATATATATATATATATATATATATATTACGATGTAAAATAACAACATATATAGATCATAGTCATTTACTGAACAGTAATACACTAAATAAATAATGTTTTTTTTTCAGGTTTCTACAATGGGGTGACTGATTCAGGAAATGACGGTTTATCGGGACTAGTTATCACAAAGGTGGAACATCTGCGCACTAGATTTACAAACATCCAAGAAGAAATCTATGAGCCTCGTACGTATTTTTCATTCAACTTTTAATTTGCGCATTCACTTACAATCAATGAAAAAATAAGCAAAAACCAAACAATTGCTATTCTTAAATTTTCAGTCGATTACGTTCAAAGAGTCAAGTCACCAATGATGATGGATACCAGTATATCTCCTAAAAAGCGAGGTCGTCCATGGAAGTACCTTAGTGGCAATCTTCAGAGTTCCAAAGGACCACGGTACAAGTGTCCGTACTGTCCATACCGTACCGCCGAAAGCTGCAACGTGCGCGCGCATATTAGACGCAAGCACAGAGGACTCGAAGTCAGAGTCGTGAAGCTTAGAAAGAAAGAGCAATATTAACCCATCGAATTGTTTTAATTATATTAGTAAAAAATTTTTGTTTATTATTTGCTATTTGACATCACACGGGTTTGAGATTTCGTTTAATCTATCTTTAGCAATGAAAAGTGCCTTTATTATTTATTATTATAAGTATAGTGCATTATTGCCTATTTTATGCATTGTTGAATTTCTTTTTTATCGTAAAAAATCAGTAAACAAACGATAATTAAGAAATATTCAATTATTATTGAAATCTCATTTACATTTTAAATTACTTAATATTTCAAACAATTTTTGAAGCAATAAATAATCCAAAATTATTTAATCATTGTGAAAAACAATCAATAATCAGCTATAAACAGCACAGCTTTAATTTTATCAAAAAACATTTACTAAACATTGCACATAATGTTATGTGAAAATATTCTTCATATTAATAATACAACATTGTAGATATATGAAAAACTATACACAGAAGCTTCAAAATAGTTACCTAAAATATTGGTGCTAGAAAACGAAGACTTAATCACTACATTATTATACTCTTATCTTAAAAATGAAACTATTTTTTGTCACAGTTTTCATGTAAATTTTATCTTGCCAATAAACGGGTTTTCTCTACTATTTTCCTTAAAGATAATTTCACATATTATTCCCAGTCCACTCAGTCTGCTCACGTACTCAATTTTGACTGAAGCTTTTCGTGAAGGGATAATTCGTGACTGTTTTTCATCTCTCTAATTCATGTCTTATATTATTTATAAACAGATTTTAGTTTTTCGATTTACAGGTAGCCGCAAATTCCGACAAGGTCCAGCTTACCAACCAATCAGGTACACTTCCCTATTCTGCTTTTACATCTAGTCGCACTTCTCTCAGGCATGTCTCACTTATCACAGCTACCCTCATCTCACACGAGTCATACTACCACTCACGCCCACACACGGACACCATGTGCGTGTGCCAACAATTTCTGTCTCTCTGTTCCAGCTAATCGCCGTCTTCGCATCTATTCATGCAACAGCTGTGACCAGCAATTTCACTATAAGCGTCTCCTGGCTAACCGTCTTATAGGCTGCTACAAATTCCGGGACCTCCGCTGTCCCTACTGCGACTACATCCTTGAGAATCTCGATATCGAAGCGATGATAAGTCACCTGAAGCTGGTACACTGTGGCAAGTATATTTTTTGCAAGGCGTGTACAAACTACGAGTACAATCTTCATACCAGCTTGGGCAACAGGTTGAAGGCGAACGTGACGGGCCATTCTTCTGTAGCTACTTCAACAGACGGGAGTCTACACTCAAGTGGCATCGGAAGAACGAGTGCTGGATGAGATACGTGTGCTTGGCCTACACTAAGACATACTCAGCGCTAGGCAATCTTAGGAAACATTGTTTTAACGAGCACAAGTGCGATCTGATGGATCTTTGAGCGGAATTTAGTATTTCGAGGGAACATTTAAATTACGATGGGGTATTCGCTGTCCACTCACTTTATTTATATATTTATTATTAAGAATTTAATATTATTATTACTTTTTAATCATGCTGACATCACGGAATTGTTTCTTTGCAGTACTTTTCTGTAACTCATTAGACTTATCATAAGTAGAAAGAGATGTAATTTTAAAAGAACAACACATGCTTCTAGAAGCTTATAAAACATATCTCACACGAGCTGTATTGAATAATATTTATTTTTATGTATGTATAATTTAAAGAAAAAACACTGTCTTATGCTGTAATAAAACGTAATCAAAATATATTACCTTGAAAATTCCGTCATTTACAATATGTACAAATTTATAAAAAAAATTATTTTTAATTATAAATAACGAAAACCGTTTACAAAATTTTTCATATAAAAAAATAACCATAATGTTTTCTTTTTTTTTTTACCAATAACCACTCTGATAACTAACGATATGATAATCAGTAAGACAAATCATTGTTTCACCCTTCGCACTCACTTCTTTTCGTTTCACACTCGCCTCGTTTCTTTGCTTCATCTCCCGCCTGCTGTCTGTTTTCGTCTCTGGCATCCTTCACCTCGCCTACCAAAACTGATGGCATCTCTCTTTCTCTCTTCTTGCAGCCTGGGCGCCTTATGTTCCGAATCCATCAAAGCACCGTCGCTCAACTGCTGCTGCCCATGAACGTCTTCTCGCTGAAATAATTGAGCTACCAACCAACCCGATAGCCACCCACAGCAGCAACATGCCCAAAAATTTTCAATGTCCACGATGCCCAAAGCGCTTCTCAGCCAAGAGCAGCGTCGTCCAGCACATGAAGTACGACTGCAATCGCGCGCCACGATTCGCCTGCCCGTATTGTAGCCAGCGAAGCAAGTGGCCCTTCAGCCTCTACAAGCACATCAGAAAGGTCCATCCAGGATCGAGGGTTTATTGCAATGATATCATGTGTCGTAATAATTAATAGTAGAAGAGAAAAGAAGTAAAGGGTGCACGGGTAAAGTGCCGCTGTTAAAGCTTCTTAAGTTTGTCAGAAGATTTTTGTTTTATCTTTGGATTATTAGAGCTTTTTAACCTTTGGACTTCCGGAAAGCCTAAATATAGACATTAAGTCTGATCGGAACTTTACGTAGGATATATAAACGAAATGTAAGCACAACATTTATCAAATATCGGCAGTCTAAAGATTAAAAGCAAACAGTTAAAAGTCGAGCGTGAGCCTGTACACCTTTCGAGGAGAGATAGTTCGCCGAAGACTCGCTTTTCATGTTTGGTTAGTCGTCCCCGTGGTAATTGTATCGATCGATTCGGAATTGCATGGGAAACTTAGTTTCTAATTATATACTCGTAGCTGGAGATTCTCGATGTACGCTAGGAGCGTATTTTGTACGTTTATATTTTTTCAAAGCTTTTTTGAAAATAAATTAATCATTTATATACTGCTCACAGCAACGCAATGTGCAAATTATGAATGTCGACAATTCTAGTCTTTAATTGTGTACTTAGATTCCTTGAATTACATTGATTTAAAGGCAGTGCTAGTCATGATGTTCTGGACCTTGAAAATGCTAAGCATTTAGTAAGTTAATTTTTAAAGTAAATAGGGGAAAGAAATAAGCAATACTCTCCCTTGAAATCTTTGCGATTCAAATGTCATTGAAAAACAACTGCTGTCACATAAAAAAAAACTCCACGAATGCGCTTCCACTTAATGCTGAAAAGAGACTATACGTAGTATACATAATGTTCCTCAAAATACAAATGCCGCCATAGTTTCCGTGTTATTTCTCTGTTAAATATATTGTATATATAACAGCAATCGCAATAACATACATGGAAAATACTTTCGGAAACTCGTTCACGATGTCCACGAATATTTGTTTGTTACGAAAAAACTGAAAATCATTCATTCTTCTCAATGAAAGATTTACCGAAAATGTTTTCCTTGTACACAGTTACATTATTGTTTCTATAACAATATAGTTGAATTATTGCTTGGATCAACCGCAAATGAGAAATAACGATTTCAAGTTGACTGACTCATCAGCTGTACTTTGTACAATAAAGCTGTATTTTGCAAAAAAAATAAACATTTATTGTTATTATTCATTATTCATTTTTGTTTGTTTGTATCTTCTAACCATATAATATATCTTTTTCAACCATATAGATTATTCCTTTAAAAAATGTAATTAAAAATTTTCTGAATTATGGTGGGTTGTAAATAAATGACTCGTACTGAAGACATAATATAATCAATCATAATTAAACAGATGCTTACAAACTTTGACTGTCTACAATACACTAACAAGTTATTTTTATTTTTCAGATTCTCACATGAATAACAGACTGCGTTAAAACCAGTACAATGATGGAGGAGTATAATTTGAATTACCATGTTATCAAAGTTGTTCAAGGAAACTCACATTTTTAACGGACTGCTCAGAATCAACAATATATGTGTTTGATTTTATTATTTGATGCCGTTGCGAGAACATCGCTTGATGTATTTTATTTGTGAATAATGTATTTTGATACTAATTACAAAATTAATTATTGAACTATGAATAAAGTCTCTTTTTTTAAAAATTTCATAATTATATTTCATAGTAAAAACTGAAATAAATTATTCCTAAAATTGGTTTAACTCCCCATGTTTATTTACTTTAGCCCGTAATCAAGTATTTTTTTATTTCCTCTTATTAAACAGAAAAGAAAACAATAAATGTTTGCATGTCATTGTTCATACATATAAACATATTTTTATATCAATTCTATGCGGACTAATTTGTTCCATAAAAACTGAATTACTCACGGTATCATAAATTAATCTGCACGATAATAGATCACTACGCGCATTAATTCATTCGTCGCGCTATAATATTGAAAATTGAATAATAACACTTAGCGTTTAGATGCTTTTTTAAAATATATCAAATATCTTATCTAACACGATGCACATATTTTCTGTTATAGCCCGAAAGAAATTGCGATCTTCGAAATCCGGCAAATCGTTGGTAAAGAAAGGTGACAAAGCTGACCATGCATCAAGGAAACAATCGAGGGCGGACCTACGTGGTGGTCGAAAAATTATGACCGTTGTAAATCCGGCAGCCTATTCGGAGAGGACTTCTGCCAATTCTAACGATCGCCTTTTACTAAAGATAAAAACCGTCAGATCCAGCGACTATCAAACATCAAAGAATCTGCCAGAGGTGACTGTGACCAGGAGAACACGCGGAGGCACCACTACAACCGAGAGTCTTCATCATACTCTGAAGAAGGATAAGAAGAAAAAGCACAGCAAGCACTCAAAGCGCGACAAGGAACGACATGATGCACTACTAAGAAATGTTGAATTAGGCATTTGCGAAATCATCAAAAGCTCGCCTGCTTCCGCCGAATTGGTCAGCGAGGTTCCAAAAAAGAAGCCAGGTAGACCGCCCACATTGAAAAGGCGCGGTAGAAGCGGTGGCCCGTCTTTTATAGAAGCAAACAAGGAAAAAGCTGTAGCGCCCATCATTGCTAGATTCAGCAATATCGCTATATCAGATAAACCAAGCACTTCTGCTGCAATCAATGAAGTGGTGGTGAAAACTGAGAATGAAATGAATAGATCATTGGAAAATGGTGATTTGGTGGAGAACCCCGTGTCTCTTCTGAAAAGAAAGCGCGGAAGACCCAAGAAATTTTCAGAATCTCCTCAGTCGGGTAATTACGGCGGATTTAACATAAGGCAACCCGAGATCAGACTGACGAGAATTTCAAACGTTAAAGCCAAATTGGAACCTCAGGAAGTTAATAGTCCCGACTCAACGTTTAGTGAGGATGCTCAACCGTCCAAGAGAAGACGCGGCCGACCAAGATCCAGTCCCAAAGTTGAGCATGATAATCGAGAAACGCCGGTGCCCAAGGTCCCTACTAAGAAGAAGAAAAAGAAAGAAGTTAAGAAGGTAATCGCGAAGAAGAAGCCTGGTCGTCCCATAAGGAATCCGTTTTCCATCAAGACCAAGGAACTAAGAGAGGCCTTGAGAAAGAATAGAAAACCTCTTCGCCCGTATAAGATCCTCCAAGCGAACCCTGAGGAGATAAACGAACTGAGGAAATTAGCCGACGAGGAATTGGACAGCGCGACGAGAGTTGTTGGTCCTAGTCCCTCCACGGTCGAGGCAATGAAAGCGGTCGCCAAGAAGGAATTAAAAATCGTGCTAAAGGCCGCGCAAGTGAAAATGGCCGTCATCAAACCGCCTCGTAGAAGATCGAACGCTGCTGCAACAGAGGAAGAAGAAGAAAAAGATGAACAGATTGCATCATCTAACAACATCGACGCCAATTCAGACGACACCAGTCAGCCCATGGACGAGGACAAGACAGACGAACCGAGTTCTTTCGCTAACGAGGAGGAGAAAGAAGTTGAAGCAGGTTCTTCCACGGAAGTCGTTGCCGAGTCAGATCCACTGGAGACTGCGGAGAGAACTGAATCGGTTATCGTTCAGCCAGAAAAATCATCGGACACGGTTCAGGAGGAAGAGAATCACCAATCAGAAGATGTAACCATGAAAGAGGATGAAATAAATGAACCAGATAAAAAAGAGCTCAACGACCAAGCAGAGGCTAGTCAAGAAGAATTGGCAGATATCGAGAAGCAGCAAGACGAAGCCGTGGATTTCTCTCGTCCAAAGGACACCTTCCAACCAACTGACGAGGAGCCCACATCTATACTTCCAGAAAACACTGCGGAAACGACGGAGAATTAAGAAACATTATTTGTATGTGCTAACACCGAAATGGTTAAAGGCATTAAAGGCTTCCTCTTCTCCATTTTATACCATTTTCGCTTCGTATAACTAGTTACAATAATAGGATAAGGTGACATGTACGCGCTATAATTTTTTATATTACTGAATTCCAGCTAAAGCTTATTGAATGACAGAGAACATCGATTTTACATTGGTTTTAAACAACTCACAATAAATATTTAATTAATAACTCCAAAGTTATATATTAATCGAAGTTATAAAGTTCGAACCAATTTTCATGAGATTTAGTATGTTCCGTGTTTTATAGACTCTAACTTGTTTAACAATGGATTTTGGTAATATATTAATGCTTGGATGTTTAGCATATAAATTATAGAATAATAATACAATTTCTAACTTTTTCAGAAATTCTAACTTTTATAACAATATACAGTAATACATATATTTTACAGCGGATAACGTTTTCCTAAATTTTCTAGCAATCTTTATAATCTTCGCTGTTAAATGATTAGTAAACCAAAATAGTAAATTGAGATATGTTATACTACTCCTAAAAATACTTTTCCAATATATTTTACTCTTAAAAAATACATCACAAGTAAGTATAATCACACATATAATGCTATGGAAAATATGTTTTTGAAATAATTATATTATAATATTATATTTAAAAGAAAACCATCACAATAATGCATGATAATAATATTCAATTATAGCAATTATATTTTTTAAAAATATAAAAAGGATGAAAAATTAGAATTTGTGAAAATACCTTTTCCGATTAGATTAATAAGTTTAGACAATTGTTTAGAACCTCGAAAGTTATTTACTAAATTATATTTAAATGTTTGTATATCATGAAACAAAAGAATAATCATTTAGGTTCCTACATTTAAATTATCAATAATTTATTCGAATGTGCTAAAACAGCATTGAATTTTCAAATAAGGAAACGTTAAGTTTGAAATATTTATAGGCTTTCACGTATAATGTTCCTTCATAGATTGATTTTATCACGTGTATGGTGATTTTTGTAGATCCTTTGATTTTCTTTGACAGTGCATACAATAAAGATTGTTATTTTTTATTTCTTTAATTTGGACATGAAATGGTCACTGCTTTATTTTATTTATGAAGATTCTTTATTTTTACATAACTATGAAGGAACTGTTGCGTTGTTTTTTTTTCAATTGTTACATTAGTCACCGTAAAATAATAACGGTGCAAATGGAATTTTTGAACATGTGATTACTTCCTACGTAAAGATTAGAATTAAAACCAAATGGCATCACATATGTAATACTTGTAATACAGAAAACTGTACTGATTAAAAATAAATAAAAGGTGCATTAATTAACTCCATATGATTTGAATTTACTTTAATATTTTTTTACTATTTATTAAAAATATTTTTAAATAACCTTATCTCATTGACAATTTTTTTTTTATCGTCTTACTCTTTTTCAGTTATCATCAGTGAAACTACACTACCAAACTTCTATGAAGCTAAAAAGGATAAAATTAAATGTAAAACTTCTCCGCTAGAAATCAGATTTAAAAAAATCTCATTTTTAAAAAGGACTTGACAAGCAGATAGTATATAGCAATCAATTTACATGCGATTTCATCACAGCACTTTGTACTCTGGTCACAGTTTCTCAATTAAATCAACTCGAAGGTCATTTTCACCAAGTAAAAATTCTGTCAACCTTCTCATCTACTAAAAACTGCACCCAATACTAATTAACCATACCAACATTACGTGTCCTGTTCGTAGACTCGGACCTTGGGCGTTACGACAACTTACCCGAAGTAACAAAGTTTCTTTTCGTATGCCTATTCAAAGAATCAGAACTCCAGGTACATGCGCAGCAAACAAACATTGCCGATATACAAGCACACACGCTGTCATCAGTCAAGAGAACTTGGGTTACAAGTATTTTTTTCCTTTTTGGAAAAGAGAAAAATTGTGAAACTGAAAATTGGCGTCTTACGTAGAATTACAAGTATTACTATTAAAGAAAAGGTCTTCAGGTAGGAATAATCGTTGAATTTAACGTTATAAGTGTCTGCAAAAGTAGAACATTCAAAAGTGTTCACTGCGATATTGTAACGAAAGGCGTTATCAAATAAAAAGCATATACTCGGAAGCATCGTGAACTGTAATGTACAACCCTGCCATTAGAATACCTCGTACGAAATACCACATATATACATGTAAAAACACATTCACATTTATTTAAATATATACAAACGTTCCTGGATGTCAGCCCCAATCCTCGTTCATCACCTATACACACATCCACCAGAACAAGCACATAGTTTTCATTCCTACCTATGATTCCTCGTCGACTAACCACCTGATGACCTATTTCCAGGCAGCGACTTCAAAGCAGCGACCTGGTCGTCGCAGACCTCCACGATGGGATCGCCTAACTTCACGAGCTACGTATGCGACACCTGTGGTGCAGGTTTCCGTCGCCTCGCTGATCTCTACAGGCACAGGTGTGGACCACCGCCACGGTATGGATGTCCCTACTGCCAGAAGAAGGACAACTACTCGTCCAACATCAATCGGCACATCAAACGCTGGCATCCGCACATGCCTGTCAAGTTTAACAAAATATTTTGAGGAAAAACGAGGGGGAATCGTCGTTAATAATTTTTGCTTTCTTTTTACGGGGTTAAAGGGTTTCGAATGGTTGTGATGCAATAGAAAAGTGTACAGGTGCAACTAGTCAAAAGTATGTGCTTCGTGCGTTCATTGGTTCCTTTTTCTTTGGAGAGCTGCGCAAAGTGTAATTTTATTTTTAGAGATACATGAGTATTTTAGTTTTAACGGTCTCTCAACTGCATTTTAGTTAAGTTAATAATTGATCGATCTTATTAATTAGACTGCGAGAGGTTAGAGATAAGTCATTGGTTTACATCGTCGCACAAATTTATTAATCAAAATTTTATTATTACAAATGTTAACGATAAGACAGGAAGTTCTGCATTTTTAAGTACGACTGCTACTTAGAAGAGCCTTATATTTTTTCCATCAAAGATAAGTTCATTTAAATACATAGAACTGCTAAAATTGATTATAAAACTCATCTTTAGAAAATTTTTTGCTATAAGCAGCATTTTGCTTCTTCAAAGAGGAAGCTTTGTAACGGTGAAAAAAATTTTTGAGACAAAAAAGCCTTAAAATGATTTTTTAAGATGATATGTGTTGAAAATTTTCAATTTTGAGAAAATTTTTTTTCCTGTCTGCATGTATGTGTGCGTGTGTTGTGTAAACTTCCTATATCTCGGAAACCAAACCATTGTTCTTCGCCATTTAAAGCTTATTTCGTTCATCTCGCGAAAAAAACTCGGCACCCTAACGTTCTTAATATTCTATCGATTTTCTTTTTTTTTTATAACCAAAAAACGATTTTGTATTTTTCATTTTTTTGATTTTTACATATGTAGGAGTCAAAATTATTT
>JAYJLV010053303.1:0-19278 GCA_036873485.1 Torymus texanus
TCTATCTCTCTCTCTCTCTCTCTCTCTCTCTCTCTCTCTCTCTCTCTCTCTCTCTCTCTCTCTCTCTCTATCTCTCTGCACTAACTTCGTGTCTTTTCTTTGAAAGAAAAATAGGATTAAAAATGAAAGAGGAAAAGCACAGAGGAGTATATAACTGCATTCATACATCTACGTTCCATACACTCAGTTTTTTATGAGGAAATGTTAGTAAGGAGAACGAAATTTATTACGGCATCAGTTGCAGTAAGCACTTCTGTACTGTAAATTAATATACGAGATTTTTATCGCAATTTTACGCTCCTTTGCAAAACTTTTACTGAAAATTTTATATGAACATGTTCTTTTTTACGTCTCTTTGAGAAACATTTGTAAAGAAGCAAAAAGCTAAACTTTCGATAACATTCTTTTTTTTATTATCTGAAATTTCACAAAGAAAAATTCACGTAGTTTCACGTTTCGTAAACGATTTTAAACTTTGCACCATCTTTTTCCATACTTTTTCTTTGTAAATTGACTTACATGTAACTCTTTAGAAATTCTGCTAGTTTCGAAGACATGTCGAAATTCGCCAATGAAGTTAACTCTCAAGTCATATATAGAGAGGAGAAAAATCCCTTTGACTATTCTTACTTTTATGATTTAATAATTTTTGGAAAAGTCTTTGGGGAAAGTATAGTTGCATTCAACAAATTCCATAACATTTTACTACCGGGTTATTTAATTATTATTATATTAATAGAAAGTTTTGCACGCTCGAAAATTAGCAGCAGCGGGGTAATGGAATACTTAATGAGTTCCGAAGGGAAGAACTTTTACTCAATTCGATTCAGAAATTAAGGGGAGAGAAGGAAGTATCGCAGATGTAAAGTAAAAGAAAATTTGAAGTTATCGAGAAGTAAGGATCGCAACTGTTGGAGGACGATGAAAAAACTTCGGGAAGAAGAAAGAGATATCAGATATCGAACGGACGCGAGGAAAAATTCCCCATCTCGCGATCCAAATGTTATGTCGGGTAAATCAAAATTGAATTCTCCCGCTCTTGCTTCGAAGACTGCAACATTAATTTAATTTCCATTTTCTTCATCTCAAAAATGTTTTCATCAGTTGAAAAACTTTCTGCCTCCTCCTCTCAATTGAACGAATAGCATCTCAACCGACTATACATCCAGGGTAAACCATCAGTTTAGACTTTCCTCCAGCAACTTTAATTCCAGCTACTATCGCAACTACTTTATAGTCGGAGAAAAGCGTATAGCAATCGAATCGGATTAGAGCTCAAACACGATCCTTTCCATTACGGCCGATCCGCGTTCCCACGTGTCGATTTTCTTCTTTAGAAAAACCACTCTCCTACCCCCATCTGCTCATTACGTTCATCGCACCGTCAGCCGCTCTCGTTCGCAAAAATGCGCCTCTCTCAGCATCAGAATTCTTTCATTAAACTCTTCCGCACCCGAAATACACACCCACACACCCACAGAAAGAGAAAGACTCGCAGCCACCCGCTCGTTCGCGAGAAAAAGACGTATGCGCTTTCTCCTATTCTTTTCGTTACAGTACCTCTCGTTCTCTCGCTCCCTCTCGTTTTCTCGTTATATACCTCTACAGTAGAAAAGCACGCTCATGCTCGCGTGCGAGAGAGAGAGAGAGGGAACTCGCGAAGGGGGTATATGGGTGGGGGAGGAGAGAGGTCGAAAGCGATGGGTAGAGGGGGGAGGTACAGAGTCACGCGTTAGTGGTGGGGGAAGGGAGCGTAAGATAGAGAGAACGTGCGCACTAGGTCAGACCGACTGTGCGAGGGGGTTCAGAGGGCTTGACCGCCCACCTTTCTCTCTCTCTCTCTCTCTCTATCCTGCATGTGTGCAGCCGCACCTGCGCAGGTAACAACACTACCAGCAGAAGCTCCACGCGAGCAAAACAAGAGGGTTGGAGAGGGGGAGGAAGGTTTCTTGCAACAACGCTAGCCGTAGTAGTAGTCGTCGTAGTAGTAGTACTATAGTCGTAGTATCCGCGGCTACCAACGTGGACTCGCCTGCGTTGCGCGAGAGCTCGACGCGCGGGGGATAAATAGAGTGGCGAAGGTACTAACGAGCGATCGATTCTCCCTCATATCTATATACACTATTTCCCTCTCTCTTAGCCTCTGTACTATACTACCTGACGGGCATACTACACGCGTCTGCGACAGGACGCGCGCGTGCGGCGACGGCTGCCGGACGACTGCTGCTGCGATCGAGCCGTGTCGAGCGAACTATCGATGTAGAGAAGGAGGTGGAGGTGGTGGTGGTGGTGGAGGTGATGTGGCAGCGAGGAGGGCGAAGAAGAAGCAAGTGTGTAGGCGCAACGATCGCTACTACTGCCTGCTACTGCTGCTGGCGGTGCTGCCGCTGCTTGCTTCTGGTGTCTTTCTTCCCTCTCGCTTGCTCTTGCTCCTCGCGTGCATGTGCGCATACGCGCTCGCGGGCTGATGGAGCGCGCGCGCTAGCTTGGGCCGTCCTCGTCGCTCTCTCTCTCACTGGCTCGTTGGCTGTGCTCGCGCAGTGCCTCGCCGACCGCCGAACGAATCGCACCTCCCCCTTCCCCCGTCGCGCCGACTGACTGACCGAGAGAGCGAAACACCGACACTCTTCTTTCTCTCTCTCTCTCTCTCACACGCGCGGGCACGCGCGCGCGCGAGCGCGTTCTCTGTGCGACGTGCACGGGAAGGCCAACAGAAGCAGACAGAGAGTGAGTGAGTGAGGAGTGAGAGAGAGAGGGACACGCGCGCGCGTTCGACGAGGCCTTAGTTGTTTTGTTGACACATACACGTTGTTGTTTGTTGTTCTCATCTTGTTGCTGTTGTTGTTCTTGTTGTTGTTCTCGACGTTGTTGTTGTACAACCCTTCTTTGGTTCGTTCTCTCTCTGCCTTTTGTCGGTTGGTTGTGTATACATAGCAAAAACAAGGAGGAAGAACAAGGGCAGAGAGACGAGTGTGAGGGTAAGAGAGAGACTCAGGAGATGCCGGAGCGAAGGTTGAGCAGCGGTACGACGGAGAAGAAGAAGAAGGGGCTGAGGACGACGACGACGACGACGACGAGGACGACGACGACGACGGCGGGACCAGCATCGTCATCGTCACCGCTCCTGCTGTCGCTGTCGTCATTGTCGTAGCCCGTGTGAACTTGAAACACCGAGGATATAGAAATAATAAATAGAGAGATAGAGGGAACCATAACCAAGTTGCTTTCTCTCTTTCTCTCTCTCTCTCGCTCTCGCTCTCTCTCTCGCGTGTGTGTCTCTCTCTACACTCTGTATATGCAGTGCGCGCGCTCCGTTCGGCTCGACTCGTTGATCGATTATTATTCGCGCGCGCGTGCGAGAGAGGAGTGCTTCTTGCTCTGCTCAAAGGAAGAAAGGGAAAGTGAATCCTTCGAGCTATTTACACGAGTGTGCCCCAAAAGTTGCTGTTATACACTTTGCTGTAAATATATATATAATATATATATTTAAGATTATATATATATTATACTCGTGTTGTTTATTCGAGACAAAGAGGCTCTCGTTGATATATTTGCAAGACAAAGGCAGAATGAAAGAGTGAGGAAGGATAACATTACAGTGAAACACGCGCCTCCTCCTCCTCCCCTCTACCCACGCTTCATTGGATACCATTATTATTATACTACTCGTCACTTTAAGCAAGTATAAAGAACAAAACGTACATGTGTAAGAAGAAGATTTAAAGATTATATAAATATATATTTAAAAAGTATATATACAGATACGCATAAAGGATATACATATATCATTATTATTATTATTATTATTATTATTATTATTATTATCATTGGTATTATTACTATTATTGTATACGTTGTACGCGAACGAAAAAGCATAGAGTTTCCAAAGGCCTATACGGTGTTATATAAAACAAAAATCGACGAAGATAGAATTACACACGAGAGAGTCAAACGGACGGTGAAAAAGGATCGTCAAGCACTTAACGAAGAAGAAGCAACATACCTCTATAGACACCCATATATACACACAAACAGGCATATAATCGTGCACACGAGTATACCTGCAAATACACACATACATACACACGAAGCGCGTAAGTAGAGGGCTAGAGCCGTTTAGTCCGCAAAGCTAGAGACACATACAGCGCGTAAAAATTGTAGTGAAGAATCGACGAAGAAGAAGAAAAAGAAGAAGAAGAAGAGTGCGCAGAAGAAGAAGTTATAGAGTAGACCATAGATGCATATACATATTTATGAAACCGACGACAACGAGCAGCAAGTGAGCGAAAACCATCGTTGTTAGCAAGTTTAGCACAGCTTTTTATTGTACACAAGCAGCAGCAGCAACCAAGTTGACGGGTACGCGCGTACATATACCGTTCTAAACGAGTATATAAAAACGCTGTCAATCCCTTCCCCTCCCCGATAAAGTTGTTGTTAACCCAAGGCCTCTTCTCCTACACAGGATCGGCAATCGCCAGTGTTTAATACAAGAATCTCTGGCAAGAGGCGACCTATCGCAAGTGTTCCTTCCTCCCGATAGTCCGGCGGAGCAAAAAAAAAAAAGAAACAAAAAAGCAACAAAGAAGAAGATAAAGACTGCGTTTCGGTGCGTGCCGATAGAGCGATTGTCGCCGATGAACCGACGACGACGGTCATAGGACCACCAGAACACCTCCCTCGTCGAGAGAAAGAGACGATACGGATTGATTGATCGACAACAAACGATGACGGTGATGCCGGGAACTTAGTGCACTTATCTCTCAACCCCCCCGAGAGAGAAGAGGCGAGATATAGAGAAGAAAAACTTCGAGAGCCAAAGGAAGAAGAGGAAGAAGAAGAAGGAGAAAAATTTCTTTTCATCCCCCGTGAGCGGCCGGCGGCCGACGACAGCAGCAGGCAGCCATGGACGTCGCGGCCTCGGCTATGCTCGATGGCCTCAAGAACAACCGCATCAGCAAGCTCGCGCTGTCGCGATTCCTCTCGCAAAGCCTGTGAGTAGCATACAGTTTGTTTTGATTCTGTACGACGCGGATTGGGGGATGGGGGTGGTGGGATGTTGTAGTATAGTAGTCGTTCCCCCATGGCTGACGCATCGTAGTCAGCTGTGTGGGAGGCGGCACGGGGAGGTTAAACGCGGGAGTATACACACAGAGGGTGGAAAATCGTTGTGTTGGAATCGTGAATGAAACGAGGATGATCGGACGGAGGGGGTGGGTTAGGATTGATGAATCGTCGGTTGTTAGGACGGGATGGATATAGTTTTTTTTATAGGGGTGGATTTAGCGATGGGGTAAAGATGTAACTGCAAAAGTTGCTGAATTTTCTTTTATACAGAGCGACTTGTGGTCTGTATAGGAGAAAAGGAGATTCATAAGCGGTAGTCGATTTCTTTTTGTTGGGGGTTGAAAATAGTAATGGGGGAAGAAACGTGCAAATAAAGTTTGAACAAAGTATAAGTATCGTGATATCATTTTATACTGGTAAAAGTAATATTTTGTAGGCGACGCGAAGCATTATTCATATTTCGTGTCTTTTAATGCCATTTATACACTTCCAACACGACCGTTTTCCACGTTTTTCCCCCGGCAATCGATTGATTGCGGGTATTCCTCTGTACGCGTTTAGAACCAAACAAAGTTTACGTTCGTGTACATAATTACGGCTATATTCCAATGAACTTTCCGAAATGACGGCTTATCCCTTAATTGTAACGCGATAGTGTCACGTTAGAACGATAATTTCGTTCTAATGGAAGGCACAATTAAAGCCTGGCATATATATATATATATATATATATATATATATGTGAAGAGGAAAGTTCGATGGTTTTTTTAAACGAGACTTAGGGAGGGGAAATTTTCAACTTTTCCACTATCGGGAAGATGGGCTTAATAACGAATGAAGTTTTTATTTGTTCGATAATTACGAGTTTTCAAGAGCGCGCGAGGAACTCGAAACTCGCGCGGACGAAGCCCTGCTTCAATCGGAAGTGCGATTGTGTCACGTTAAAGCGTCTAATGTCGCCGTGCCCAACTCGACACGGTAGAAATTACTTGTCCATCGATGTTACTCGATGACTTGAAACGAGTATTTTCTGCCGTTACTGCCGAAATTTAATTCGGTTATTAGTGGTAACAATAACGATTAATTCGTTATCAAACTCACTGGTTATAAATTTGTTACTTATATTGGTTTTCAAATCGATCGAATCTAAATATTTGATTGGTTTTGAAGGTTTTGAATATTTTATTGTCAGTGGGCTGGAAAGGTTTTAATAGTTTCAATTATAACCAATAAACGTATAATATTTGAGTGGTTGGAATATAAATGTTCAGATCTTAAAATAGTAAATTTATATTTATCCAACCGAATATTGACGAAATTTTATATTGATTATAAGGGTATTTTAAACTTTATATTGTAAGGAATATATTGTTATTATAATTCATACAAAAGGCATCAGGAAAACTTTTTTAGTTGAAAAACTTTTTTACAGATTTCCTAGATAAAAGATTAAAAATATCGTTTAATTTAATAATCCGTGCAATATCTACAATTTAAAATGGAGATATTGAAATTCCGCACGTTCCCGCGCATCGAGCGCATATTTATTTAAATGAAGAAGATCGATTTCCATTACCAAAACCGTCATCCATCCATTACATCAATCAAATTTAAAATATACCAAATTCCTATCATAACTCAATAATCCGAAAACAAACGTATGGGCAATCGCCATTTCACCAAAAGCTTTCTATATACCTTCATCCCCCACATACAACCGATTCTAAACCATATGGAGGTCATCACTTTCCACACATGGGAATTCCATCCCACTTTCGCAAGTCGCCTTATTACGCTGACCTGTCCTCGATAAAGATCGCTTAAAAAATTGAATCCAAGCCTCGACGACCGGCCGGCGATGCACTCTTGAAAATAATTACGCTGAAAAGTGTGCGCCACGACGCTCGCGCGTCTACGTCCCTCTATCCCGCGGGAAATTGAAATCAGATAACCACCGGCCGGGATACTTTTGACGTCGGCGTAGCGATAGGATCGTTTTATGGTACACACACACACACATATATATATACACGTGTAGTAGCATTATACCGTGGATATATACCCTCGAGACGAAGGGGTCACGCGTGGAATGGACTTCACGATGTCGCGTCTTTTTTTCGTTCCTCATCTCTCTTTCGTTCTTTCTCTCGGCCACGCTATTATGCGAGATCCAGACGTTGCGTAATTCCATTATAAAACCTTTCGCGGGGAAATTAGCCACGGAGCGCCTCGAGTCAGCTACCCCGGGGAAATTTAATTAGAAAAACATTACGCTCATGGTATGTGGATGAGCACACGCGTGTGTGTGTGTATGTGTGGGTAAGAGCGCGTGTGGGATATAAAAATTTGATTGGATCGTTGCGTTTTTATGGGTTGGTTTTGTAATAGCGGATGTATTTTTAACGTCGGACAATTATCGGCGTCGCTGTTTTGTTCTTTGTTGAGGTTTTGAGTTTTGTCGACTTTTAGAGTATGCGCGTGTGTGTATTGAAAAAAGTTCTTTTTTAGCGTATTGGGGTTAGGGTTGTTGTATTTTCTCGCAATGTAGGTGCGATAAAATCCGTATACGTGAATACTGTACTTCAATAGTTTATTTCATTTTTTACTACTTTTGTTTGTTATATTGAGATGATAGTAATATATTCATTTTAATAATTTTGTATGAAATAAAGGAAATTGAAGTGCATTTAATAATATCATTGTGGAAATACTGTTTGGAAAATTAAATAAACAATTCTGATAAATTATTTTGATTATATCTCATATGACAACATAAGAACAAAATAACAAAATTGTTGTTTCGCTCTGTATTAAATTTTGTTATACTCGTAAAAAATATTTTTTTTCGCAATGAACTCTTGCATTAATTAGAAACGCATAATGAAGTGAAATTAGCTGAGTAATTCAATTCCGAATATATAAATGTGGGTCAATAGACTTTTTTTTCGTTTCGCAATGTATCGAGTATCCCCGACAGTTTTTATATCGTTAACGTCATAAAAATAAACATGAATTATTGGTAATTCAAATTCCAGTGTAACATGATGCGGCAGTCAGTTGGAAACTTATACGTCGGCATTGTATCTCGAGCTAAATAATAAAACTCCAAGTTACGATTTGTGCCATAAATTACGCGCATAGAGGCAGTTACAGGTTTTATGTCCTTTTTAATTAAAAGGAATACAGCATAATGGCATTACGAGATCTTACAAAAAAATTATTGAACATTGTTGTATGTTTTCTCTGATGAAGTGTTTGAATGAATTTATGATTGCGTAAAACGTTGATTACTAAGCGGATAATAAATATTATGATAATTGTTTATTTACAACAAAAACGGATTAATTAATATATCTTATTATCAGTAATACAGAAAGATCATAGGCACTGATAACTTTTTAGTAATTCACTAAACTACTTTTTCAGTAAATTTATCTCTGATAAGATAATGAAGTTAACTTTCAATTTCAATTTCAAATCTTATCCACAAGTTAGGGAATTTAATGTCAAAATAATTACTAGTCTCCGATATAAAATTTTTTATCGAGATCCAAGTATTTATAATTCGCCCGCGGGGGGCAAAAGAAAAACAAACTCTCATGCGGAAAGGTGTAAAATTGGGTATTTATAACTCCTCGCTCTGATTTTATCGTCGTACAATAAATAGCGACGGCCTTCTTTCTTTTCGGCTGGCGACTGTCGCCGTCTTTCTCTCTCTCTCTCTCTCTCCACGTTCTTTACTTCTTTTTTCATCAAGATCTTAAACGACGAGCTTATATTACTTAATCTACGCGGGGCGCTTTTAACGATGAAATAGGCCTTTATTAAGCGCCTGTAAAGTAATTTTCCTTGGATGACGACACCGCCGGGGATTTTTGACGCCGCGGGGGAGAAGAAAAATCTTGGCCGTCGTACTTTTAAGACGAATGACGCTTTGCTAACCGAGTTCTCGTGTGAAACTTTTGTGTCGAACGATGACATTTCGTAAATATGGTCGCGAAAATTTTTATTAGCTTTTGACTCGTTTCATCTCGCTACGGATGCTGCCAAAAGGTTGGCTTTTCGAGTGCAAAGATATATTGCCATGATGGAGGGAGAAAGAGAAGGAGAGTGGGAGACTCGATAAGCTAGATCTCGCACGGCATGGAATATGATTTATACAAATATTGGTCGTCTTATATTTAAATTTCGAGCTATAAATCTAGATGCATTCGATCGACCGTTAATAATGCGCGTGTGATAAAATTTATCTTGTTTGTAAACTTTTTTTGTCTAGTTAAATTTATACGCTTCGTAGGACATAAGTTTCATAGTTTGTAATTTCACGAAAATAGAGTGTTCTCTATTACATTTTTATAAAAATTTTTCTCACAAAAAATACACAATTCAGTTATTTTCGAGAAAATATAACGTACATCCGTGTCAATTCCATTTAGCAAGATTGAACCCATTCCTATTATTATCAAAATATTCGCACTACTTCAACGAATGACTCGTCCGAATATTTTCTTTTCGACTAGACAATGACATTCGATTTCGTCCCGTCTATCTCCCCATCCATAGTACTACCAAATCACTTTACTCAGCATAATAAGAACCCTTCGTTCCCCAAAATAAGTCACCTTACGTGAGCTTTTCCTTGTTCGCTTAGTTCAACTATTTTCCAGTAAAATAAAAATAGCAAAAAATACATTATGGACAATCTTTAGTAAAAACGTGACCTTAAAATACTAAATAAACGTTTACTCTCTTGATTTATAACTCCCCCCCTTACTTTTCATTGCTTCTTCATCTACATTTACTTTCGAAATATTTCCCTCCCCTCCGGCAGTGAGGAGCACATCCGATATCAATCTTCCAGCACCTCTATTCAATAACAATGAAACTTAAAGCCAGAAAATATCGCGTCCCTCCTCTTGCGTACTCGAGTGCACTGCCCTATACTACTTCTCCCTGCTAATTCGATCCCTCTCCCTTCTCATGCCTCGAAAGATCCCATAAAATAATATCTTCCCTCGCGCCCCTTCCCGCCGGGCAATAAAAAAGAAACTCAGTCTTTCTCCCTCTATCCTTAGCCGTTAAATTTCCTCAATAGCCGTGCACGCGTCGATAACATTGCTGCTAAAAGAACGCGTTATGACGTTATCGAACAGGTGCACGCTTCAACCCTCCCACCCTCGTTCAGTCATCGATTAATTACTTTTATTGTTCACCAGGTCCAATTTGCGGGCGAAAACTTTGCGTGGAGGGGAGGGAGGTAAAAGCAAGTTTCGGCGGGGGTGAAGCGTAGGCTCGAGGTTTGCGGTCGCGCGGTTTCGCCCTCCGCGTCGGGTCACTTTTGATTTTGCGCAACGCGCGCGAGCGAGCTTTTGACGTGAACGTGCCATGTGTGTGTTTCAGCAGCGGGCGTTTTGTTTTTGAGAGAAGGAGTGAGTTTGCCAGGGAGTCGGTGAGGTGCGATAGCGTGCTGAGAATGCTTTAGAGGAGTTTTCGTTGGGAGGGAAGTCCGTCGAGGTTTCGCGTGTTTATATGTGTGTATGTGTCTGCGCGTGGAGAGAGAGCGAGAGAGAGGGAGAGGGAGAAGGAGGAAGAATCGGTGGTTGGTACGAGTGCAAGCTTGATATTCACTTTTGAGGTGGTACGTTTTAGTTGTTGGGGTGGTAACTTCCTTTGGATTGTTGTTCCCTAGAGCGAAGTTATTCTGTACTTCTTGCAGAAAGTTTTTAAGGATAAATGTTGAATAATACAAACAGTAATTAGGGATTTGTGGAAACATCACTGTAAAAGGGATTCATGAATTTTGAGTTGTTTCTTTGATATTCTGTTTATTTAGTTTTTGAATAAAATTTCAATTACGTGGTTGGCTACAAGGCTTGATTTATTCCTTTTCTTTAATTAAAATCCGTGCATTTTGTTTCGATAAAAATCCTCTGAACATTAAAATAAACAATAATTTATATATAATCTTATAATTCCATTCCATTTTTTTTCTGGATTCAACAGTGCCGCGCACGATTCAAACATTAAAAGACGCACATTCATTACGTATTTAGATAGATCTGTCTTCAATTTCAATATTATTTCCATTTGCATTCAAATGAAACGCATCCCATAAATTACCTTACGAGCAGCTGTAAAATCTAAATCACGAGATTAATTTGTACCGACTAGACATTGAATATTCATGTCCCCCCTTCGCATATAAATTCATTAAAAATATTGTAAAAAGAAATGCAAAACACAATGAACGCACCAAAAAATGCATATTCCACGTATTTCCTTTCAGTTCGCGTAAAAACGTGTACAATTGCTTTTCCATTGTATTTCACTATTGTTCTTCAAATATATATATTCTCCTTTCATCTCCAGTATTCTGCTTCTTTCATCGAACCTTAATTCACCCTTTTTCCCTCCAATAACACACGACCCTCATTTCCATCATACGACTTATTAACTAATCATACCTCACCCTTTCCACCCGCACTAGACAGACAGACAGGCAGAATGAGATGTGTCCTCTATAGTATAGAACCGGCGCGTTATGAAAATTTTACACGTGCTCAAATCTCATCGGGGCTAAAAGCAGACGTATAAAAATCCATTCACTAGCGTCCAATATCAGTTAACCGGTGGTACTGCCTGCCCGGCTGCTTTTATCCAGATTCGCCGGGCGCGTGCACGCTCGCTCGCTTTCTCTCTTCTCCACCTCCGACTCTGAATGAATTGTCTCGCTTGCGCTGCCGCGCCAAATTTAACCGAAACTTTTTTCGCACAGAGAGAGAGGGAGAGAGAGAAACATACACACACATACATACGTATCTCGATGCTTCAACAGCGCTTTTCCGGCTTTTTAGATGTCTATCTCTCTCTCTTTCTCTCTCTCTTTCGCGCATGCTGAAGAGCGTTTTTTTCTCTCTCCCGGGCAAGAGAGAGAGAGAGAGAGAGAAATAGAGGCGGAATTGTTTGCTTTGAATTTGCGCCGCGGCGAGTCAAACCGCCTTTGTGGTGCCGCGTGATTGCGCGACTACGACGAGAGAAGGAAAAGGAGAGAGTGAGTGTGCGGGGCGAGGAGGATTTTGTTTAACCTTTTAGAAAAAGAGGGAAGGAAACGCGGTCGAGCGCGCTGCATTGTGCACGATTAACGAATGTTTGTGAGCGCCTGGCTGAACGAACGAGCGAACGGGCGGCTTGCTTTAGTTTTGTCTTTTGAGGATTACGCTTTAATTGTGATTGCGCGAGTGCGCGCTGGGCGTTTTTGTGCGGACTGACGGCGATAAGGTTTTTGCTTGGTAGGAGCAATTGTGAGGATTGCCCGGTGTCTAGCGTTGAGTGAGAGTAGAAGTGATATTGTTGACGGTCGTATGAAGATTTATCGGTGCGTAATACGCTGTTTTATAGTAGGAAGGACAATTGTAATAGTTACGAAAGATGCATAAAAGTATTGTAGAATGGTTGTGACAGAAATAATAATAATGTTCGATATAAATATGTTGTTATTTCAGGATGAAGAATGCTCTAGAGCGTTTTCGAAATTGTGAGAAAGTCAGTAGTTTAAGAATTGAGGGGTTCTGCATTGTATTCATTGTTATGGTAGTCAAATTTTTGTTTTTGTTTATAATTTTAGTTGTATTGTTTGTTAATTAACTTGAAGAACGGCGGGTAGCTGATGTATTTTACGAAAATTCTTAATTAAAAGGGGCAAAATAAAGGAATAATGCAAAAATATGAACCTGTAGGCGAATAAAGCAAGAAGCTCGACTAACTTTGTAAAATAAAAAATAGAAAAATAGAAAAAACAAAGTTCCATAAAAAATGAATTATACTTATTTTTCTTATAATTTGGCTCGTTAACATTGCACATTTTTAGTATTTCCACTCTAATAATGGTGTAATAAAACCTAGTAGTAGACATCAGTCATCAGTCAGACGTGTGCAGCTATATATACTTTTTGCGCGTCACGGCCAGTTTAACATTCGTATTTAATTGACTTTTTACGCGTATAGAGAAATGGATTTTCATTTATTTTAATGCAATGAATATTGCTACAGGTCGAAGTATAGCGTTTAAATTACGATTTTATTTAATTCACGTTTAATTAACTTTAATTTGATTTTAATTGGCCTACCTACTGACGCCACGAGAGCGAGAGAGAAAGAGACCAGAGCCGAGCTCGTGGGCGCGTTAAACCTTTACAAATGGTCGTGCCTGTTGTTTTCACGAGCCGTTTTTCGTGTGTCGCGTAGGTGTTTTTGCGTCCTCCCCTTCGTAGTGCATAGTTCGAGAACCGAACTACACACGCGCTTCTTGCTCTCTTCAGCTATACTGATATAAACCAGTTGATATTTTTAATTGATCTTTCTATAGCTATGCGTAAACAATGCCGCCGAGTGAACTTTGTTTATTCAACAAATTCACCGTGCGTATTTTTCGTCAGGTTATATAACATTCGTGCGCAGAAGAATTCATTCGATGAAATATGATGAAATAAAATAACTTTGGAACGGGGCAAAAAACGTTTGTTCAACAAAAATCTGAATTCGGCTCTTGGCAATTTTAACGAGTTGAATTCCAATTATTCAAACAACTCGAGGATAAAACATGAATATTTGAAGTAATTATGGAATTTAGGCGAGCTTACCGGCAAGTCCGCGATTTTAAAAGATTCTTAAGACCCATCGTACCAAAGTTGAAGAAATTATCTTTCTCGGCCGCTCGTCCGCTCGCTTGCGCCTTTCCTACTACAAAAGTTTCCTTGCCCCTCCCCCTCCTCACCCCCTCCTTTCGAGGAAGAGAAACTGGAGTAATCCTTCATACTTTAGTCGCAATGCACAAACTGAGAATGCCTTATTTAAGTGCTGCGAGGCGTGCTAAAAACCTTTAACACTGAGGGGGTGTGAGAGGGAAAATTTTCGGGGGCAGCCGAGCAAACATTCGACACCCCTTCTCTCTCTCTCTCTCTCTCTCTCTCTCTCTCGTTTTCTCTCTATCTATCTAGCTCTCGTCACTCGTATATTTGTCGGGCCGCTTTCATTGAAACTTGGCAGGAAAGTTCGTCACAGTTTGCGCAGCGGTGGGTTTTAATAGTTTTAATAAGAAAAATTTTTTAATGGCCTGCAGCGCCGCGTCGAGCCGCGTCGACGCCGGAGGAACTTTTGTTTTTCGTCGGCGTGGTTTTTTGTAATTTGCGGGATAACAAAGATGTTTTTCGCGGCTCAAGGACGAGACTGCGGGAAGTATTGTTATTAGGATGGAATAAATTTGCGTTGATAGGATCATAACATGATTATTATATTATATTTATTGAGGTTAAAAATTCGTTAAATTTGAGAATATAAATTCATAACTGGTGGTATAAACAAATTTATCTTAATATTTTATAGTATGTAATTTTTTAAATTTATTTAATATATTTATTTTACCTAGTTGTATTGTTTTACAAATAAGCATTGTCTATACTTTTTCTTAACGAAGATAAAACTTATTAATTAATCAACTAAATTTTAGTACCGAATTCATTATCCATACAAAAATAAAAGATGTCTAGACTCGTCAAAAGAATTATTAATAATAGTCGCAACATCATCCGTCTACTTATATACGAACAGCGCACAACAATACCCGCTCATTACTGTCCTCCAAGCAGCCGCAATACCCGCACGTACATCGTAAATCCCTCGGCATTTTTCCCCTCGACTTTCCTCCACTCTATCTCGCGAATTTCCCGCACTCACGCGCAACTTAAAAACGGAAAAAGGGGCTCGGCCGCATAATCAAACGAAGAGCATCCGCGCCTCTCCCCCACCTTTTATTCCATTCACGTCCATTGCCACGGGGAAAAACCGCGCGGACGACAGCTACGTCGTTCCTCTCTCTTCCTCTCCTACTCTCTCTTGGGAGTAAAAAAAAATTAAAAGACATTCACGCGGGCGATTAATCACTTTTTCTTCCGAGCGGAAAATACTCGCTCTGACAGTGGCGAAAAGGCCGATAAACAATCCGGTAGGTGTGTCTGAATCGATAATTACGTAACGAGAGAGGCGGAGGACGAAAAAAGAGCAATTCTCTCTCTTTCTCTCTCTCTCTCTCTCTCGACGCTGCCGGCGCCGCGTGCATCTTTCATGAATTCGCGTATTAAGAGCAAGAGAGAAAGAACGAGAGATAGAGCTACTCATCGATTATCGCGCCCTTTTTGCGTCGGGATTTATTTCGAGAGGGGTGTGGCAGTTGCTGCTACTGCTCTGCTCTGGTGTGCGCAAGTGAGCTACTTGGTCTTTCGGTCTCGTGGCTCTTCTTTTTTGCAAGAGGAGAGGGCAAGAAAAGTTTCGCCGATCATTGAATTAAGTGCAACTTTACATCCGATAAAAGTTGGACGGAAAGGACCCGTCGCTTGTATAGCGCCTTTTTTGCGCAGTTGTAGTGGAAAAGGAGGATGAGGAGGAGGACGAGGAGGTGGAGGTTCGGAAGTTGGCGGATGTGAGCCAGTACACGAGGTTCCGGCGCGATGGGATCGGTCTTCTTTTTTGGGCTATCGATGGAGATTTTTTTTAGGGAATTTCTGGAAAAGTTACTTGTTTGAAAGCAGGCCGGTATGAGGCATGGGTTGTGAAGTAGTTTTTGGAAATGAATCTTTGGCTTATATCTGGTGAAGTTGATAAATGTTCTGTTTTTACTCGATGTTTTCCAGATGCCTTTAGTAATAATTGTATTTATGAGGATGTTATTGTTTTAGTTTTCATTGCAATAATTCATAAAATTATACATTGTCAAATAGTATTTGACTTAAAATAATGTTTTCCTGATGCCTTAATAATTTTGTAATTGAGAGGAATTTTATCCATAGAAAAAAATCCATAAGGATGATCTTTTATTTCAAATAAAATATTAATTCAACCCGAAGACAGTATCCTTGTGAAATATGTGGAAGGTAGTGGATAAAATATAGAGCTACGAATATAGAGGATTGATGACAATAAAGAATGAAAATACAATATTTTTCTACGACAGAATAGTAAAGTTTTAAAATTATATATTTATGTGAAAGTTTTAATATTTACAGCGGATAGAAGTAAGGCATTCAAAACTTTCAATCAATACAGGGAAAATCTTTCCACGCAAACATACCTTTCCAGCGCATTGTGCAGTTAATATGCTAACTAAATCGATAAAGCCGCGGTTGCTGCATATATTATTGTAATAAACATTGATTAAAAAATAAATTGTTTTCATGTCACTTGGAATACGTGTTCAAAGTTTAAAGTTACTTTGACTGGGTTTTAATTATACTCTTAGGATGGAAAAAAAGCATTTTAATTTCCTATTCTAAAGGAAACATTAGAAAAATGGAAGTGCACGATATTTCAAAAGACGAGAAAATTACTTTCACTCTCTATGTCTGTCCGTGATCTTTTATTATTTTTTTTTTTTTAATTTATCAAACTCTCTATTGTATTTGATATTTTTAATACCCACCTATTTAATATACGTCAAAGTAACAAAAAAAGTAGAATCAATTTCAGAAAAACCTAGAATTTTTATTTTTTGCTCCTTATAAAAAATTATTGTTACCACTAATAAGCAAATGTAAAAAGCAAACAGCTGCCTTATACTGACAAAATACTGCGACGCACGATTCGCCTGTTACGCAAGATCGCCTAACAGTTGCTTTTGGCTCGATCCATGCATATTAACACTCGTCGACACGCGCGCTTAAAAATATTCTCCGTCGCGAAGAAAATAAGAACGACGGCGCGAGCACGTGAATAATTACAACGGGCCAAAGCTGTGCTCTGCTGTTCCCGTCTTTGACGCAAACAACAATTGGACGCTTCGACGACACAGTCGCGCGCCATCGATCCAAATTTTACTGATGACACTCCTATATAAATAATAAGTTAGTTTCGTAAAAAAAAAAGGAAACGGGACACAAACATACATACAGGTTGCCTGGCAGGGGCAGTATGTGCTCGATACTCTAGTACTTCTTGGAAACGGGGAAAGAAATGGGGGACGCGAGGCCATTAACGTGCCCGCGATCATAAAGCAAATTTACCCGCGACGTAAATTTTCACGACGTGAACACGCGCGCGCGCACACACACACATATGTATATACATGAGGGTAGGTGACTCGAATGATAATTCGCAATCGATGGAGGAGAGCCGAACGTTTCCCTTCGGTTCAGGCTCGAAGTGACTGTATGTATGTATGTATAGGTTTCGTAGTCGTTATCATGCTCGCGACGATGCGACGCGGTTCTGTGGCGTGTAAACGAATCGACGGAACAACTCCGCGGAGTTTAAGGTAGTCCTTGCTCTGTTGGCCTCCCCCGTCGATTTTGCGACGGGTGACGCGCCGATGGAAATATACACACATACGAAGACAGCGTTCGTGAACGAGAACGTAATCGTGGGGAAGAATAGTAGTGCCAGGGGTTTTTCAATTTATTGGACGTGGATGTTAATAATTCTTCTCTGTATGAGCTTCTTTCGTGGTGTACGGATGTTATCTGGTCTTTTTTGGAGCTAATATAGTTGAATTTGAAGTGATACGATGATCATAAAGATTTTTTAGTGGAAACTAAGGTTATAAATTGTAAAAGAATGATTTTTTAAAATAAATTCTGATTTAAAT
The DNA here is from genome assembly GCA_036873485.1 of Torymus texanus. Classification (NCBI taxonomy): domain Eukaryota; kingdom Metazoa; phylum Arthropoda; class Insecta; order Hymenoptera; family Torymidae; genus Torymus; species Torymus texanus. The sequence goes on from JAYJLV010053303.1 coordinate 17,699, forward strand.
ATTAAAATATAGTAACCAACAAAAAAAAAATAGCAAAAAATTAAATTTTCTAAAGACAAACCAAGAGAAATAAGATTCAGAGGCGCATTGATTTCCATTGTTTCGTTCCGTACCAACCGACAATGAAAATTGATTCCAAAGAATTTTTAACGTATTTTTTCTCCTTTCGGCATGTAGCCCTTTATGAAAGTTTTCAAGATAAGAATTTCAAATTGAAATACCAGATTTCTCGATATTCCAATGCGTCGATTAGAAATGAAATATAATTAAGCTCGATCTGGAAATTATACTATTGATTTTCACTGCCAAGAATATTTAACATCCACGTTGGATTGAAAATCTCGAAAAATTTATCCAACATTTATTTATTTATCGTACGATACAACAATAATTATTACCAAAATCATAAAAAAATTGAGAAAATAAAATCATTTTTTTTATTTCTGTTTTATTTCACAATACCTGATAAGTATACCAAAAGGATCGTTCTACATAAAAAAGTACTTCGCTCAAAACAACGCTGTTTTTTTTCATTAACAATACACAGCCGACAATATCAAGCACCTTCGAAAAAGCTTGAGTCGCACAATTCTCCTTCCCCCTAAAACGACCCATTCACCGTTCCTCCTCCTCCCCCTCTACCTCCGAAAAAAAAAAATCCCAGCAAAACAAAGCTCTCGCAAACCTTTCTCTTCCAGAGGCTCGCAGGCGCTCACAAACCTCCTAGCATCTCCAAAACATTCCGCCTACGCTATTATTCCAGCCGCGAAACACGCGACGGTCTCTATACACATGCTTGGCCGTACACATACATACATAGACACATACATATATACACAGGGACTACCTTAAGCGCAGCCTCGCCTACGAATCGATGGCGCCTCGCGTTGTGTGCGGCTGGCATTATGAGCATTGGCGAAACGTCGGTAAGACACACGCGCGCGAGAGAGAGAGAGAGAGAGAGAGAGAGAGAGAGATAGTAGTCAGTAGTCAGTAGTCTAAAGAACTCACTAGTCAGATCACCGGACTAATCTTTCGTATCCGTGATTTTGAGCTCTGGTCGACGGACGCATAGTTCTTACGCGACCTATTGGTTTTTAATGCTTTTCGATGTCTTCTAATACGTAATAACCAAAAGTAGCCGGGGGCACTCATATAACAAATTTGTAATTGCGACGAGCTGTGAGAGTAACTATAGATTTTTTCTACCCGAAAATTTTAAGAAAGTTTTAAGGGGCCAAGTAGTTAAGTTTTACAGTTGGGGCGCTCTTAAGTTTTAAAATACTGTGAACGCGCCTAATACTTGGTTTTCGTTAAAGTGAGCTCATGGCCGGATATTTTTGAAATATTGAAAAAAATTTGTGATAATTAGAGCAATAGTATCCTTAGATACTGCGACATTGCTAGATGATCGCATAACTCGACTGTCGCATTCGTATTTTAAAATTAAACATCAACAAGTTGACGAGAAATAGACGTAGTTTTAATCTGAGAGCTGATAGTAACCGACGGAATTTCTCATCAGACGCATGGCATTTTGCCACTAATCTCTTATAAATAAATAATAAATCATTCTGATT
>JAYJLV010053344.1:0-19262 GCA_036873485.1 Torymus texanus
TTGTCTCAAAAATTTTTTTCACCATTACAAAGCTTCCTCTTTGAGGAAACAAAATTACGACGCACATGGCTGGGTTCGAATTGATCTAATGCAATATCTATAAATGGTTCAAATAGATAGATGATAACAGTGTCTTAATTGTGTATCCCGACTACTGCAAGGCTTTTCGCATTGAGATATTTAAACGCATTAAATGCATAGTTATATGATAAGTATATATTTTTGGGTTGACTATACCAATGGCGACGTTTAAGTCGAGAAACATCGTATTCTGAATATATTTTAAAATAATTGCTTCATTTAAAAAATATATATATATAAAATATATATATGTATATATATATATATATATATATACTAAAGTAAGTGAATAAGTTAAATGGAAGAAACAAAAACGCAGAAAATTATACGCACTACTAAAAAAATACCACATTAAAACTGTTCTAATTTTCGCTAATCCTTGAAAAACTGTTTTCAATCTCTTTAAAACGTATTTTATTGAAATCTTTTAAAAAATATAACGCTTATCTAAAAAATTCTTCATTTTACCAGTTAATCTCTGCATAAGGTTTTGTATTATAATACTTCTTCGGTTTTGTATTTCAATATTCTACTCTAAAACAGTCATTTTACACTTTACTATTAAATTGCTTTACAGACCTTTACAAAACTACTTCACGTTTTTTATTTAATTAGTTACTGTAGCGTCGCAACCCCCGTTTGGGTATTAGCGACGTGTTTAGAACTATTTAAAACTCGTGTTTGGTACTGTAGTGGTTGAACTGTAGGAGTGGGCGGTCATGAACTCGACCTCCGCCACCGAAAAACATTTTTTTTGAGAAACGTCTCCCGGAATTTAGCAGTGACCCAGACTCGAACTCTCAACCTCGAACAGCCTTGTCTTGGGAAGCTAAGTGCGGCGTTTACTGTGATGTAAACAAACCGACACCTTAACCGCCTGAGCCACGAACCGCTCTACTTTACGTTTTATATACTGTAAATAATTGCGTATAAAATAATTATATAAAATAAGTATAAAATTAGTAAGCAATATGTAATCAAGGTTACATAACTTATTTTTTTATGAATTCATTTAATAAAATATTCATCCCGTCAATATACGAACTGTTAAAAGAATTGATATTTTTTAAGATTAATTTATACTTTATTTTTATGAAATTAGATTTATAATATTAATCTTTTAATTGCATTTTAATTATTAAAATAAATATGCGAGTTTCCAAAGTCTTTGATTGAACACACACAACCCGTACACACTTACAGGGTAAAAATCGATTTGCAATTTCAGCTACTTCTATGATATATACAAATTTATTGTGTGTTTGAAACCTAAAAAACCAACAGAATTTTAAAATTTATTGTTCAAACATACTTTTTCGACTAAACTTAAAAACACATATAAAGACTATTTTTTTATTGTCAAGTTTAAACTTATAATCAATTTAAAAGTTTTTCGTACTGACTACCAAGATATACTTAACAAACAACGCTCAGACACCTTAATATAGCCGGCGTATAGTCCGCGTAACGCGCACTAATAGACCTATTGCGTCGCAGATATAAAATTCTCGCTGACAAGCGATAAATAATAACTGTCCGTTATCTGCGACGGTCACACGATCAACCATGCAGCGATCGATCTGAAAATGGTGACGGTAATTACGGGAAGCTCCACGCCGCTCCAAAGAAACGATAATTTCGTTCGCGAAAATGGAATCGCTCGTCCAGCTGGGCCTGAGTAAGGTTAATTGGTCGCTCGTTATTTTTTCACTTTCCCCGATATGCTGTCCGCCGAGACTCCGGTCGACCAGGGGGTTATCGAAAAGCAATCAGAAAATTGAGCGTGCCCTGTAAGCTCCGGGCCGCCCTCGGGGCGCGTCCGCTTTTTCCCCGGGCACACATGTTCCCCTCTCCCGGCAGACCTCTATGAGCGGGCTTTTCTCATCGGCAAGCGTGCAGGTGCTCTTACCCCATTCTCGCTAATCCACCCGGCATTTCTCTTTCGAACTCGAAAGCTTTTACGAGCTTGCCTTCTTTCCCACGCATGTGAATACGCGCGACCGCGGTTTTTTACTTCGTTATAATCGGACTACTCGGGGAAAGGTTTTTTTTCGAAACGGAAAGCTCGCTAATCTTCGTGACATGAACTATCGACCGCAAAAGATCCGCCGCATTGATTCCAATAGAGAGAAAATATACCTTATATAACTTTTGTGCATTAATATCTATAATATTGGAATTTTTAAGAGTTATGAAACATACCGTACATATACACAAATAATATTTTATTTGGAGCACAGTCGAAATTGTACCCTGTAACTACATGTATCTAAAATGCGTGCTATAATTTAATACATGAAAAAGTGAGATTATAAAAATATGCTATCAAGTACTGTGTATTGATGGATTCTAGTTGGCAATTGATTCTTATGGACTCCATTTACAGCCTATTTTTAATCAGATATTGCTATAGTTTCCAGCATAAGCTGTCAACCGAATAATTTCAGGTATGTATAGCACAGGTTTAAGCACCAAAAATACATTCAAATTTTTTAAATTTCATATCTTTTAATTCCCTAAATAATATTACACATTGAATTATAGGTTGTAATATATAGAATACGTTAGTATTGTCCTTCATAAAATACCGATATCAATTTATTAAGCTATAACGTTACCTAGAAAATTTATTTCAAGTAATAATAATTTTAAAAATTGATTCGGTAATTACTATTGAGAAAGTGGAAATAATGATGTTTTAAAAGGTAAGACTCACGACATTGCATAAGAAAGATCATTGAAAGCCTGTGAGCAAAGATACTCGCGGTTAGTTTAGTCTGAATAACCCTTGCACATATGAACTAAAACGACCAGGATCAAGTTTGATCTTAAGCCATGTGACATGCCATTCCTCACGATCCGCTTGCTTGAACTATAAAAATGTGTAATTTGTTCCTTTTCTGCACGTGCCGCAATAATCGATTTGCATATATTTGTTTGGTACTATAGTAAAATGGTAAATACAAATTCTCATAAACAATCATGTTACTTGTTAGATTAAGACTGTTCTAGTTATACAATATATGTTTTACAATACGGCTGAAAATAACTGACAAATCTGAATATTTTTTGCATCGTTATCTGTAAAATATTATTTCAGAAACCGATAAACCTCTATTCAACATACTGTCAAATTTTACACAAACTATAGAAAAAATATAATTTAAATTATAAATATTGTAAAATTTGTCGCTTACTTCTAGTTACAAAGTACGATTAGTTACAAACAAATTACATAAGAGGTAATTTAAAAGAAATATCTATATTATGTAAAGAGTATAAAAATATTTTATAACAACTTTGATACTTTATTGGGTCTTTTAAAGTATATTTGTGTTCCTGTATTTTAACTATGTATATATTTTATTTTTAATTCATTTTTCACTCAGGTTTCATCTTAGTAAATTAAAGAAAAATATTTGGTTCAAATTGACAGATAAGAAATTGCCTCCATTTTTCAGCTGAATAATCTTTTTTATCAGTTTTTCTTACAATTGGTTTTTATTATGTCATCACTTTGCTTACTTTAATATGTTCACTAATAAAGTAAACTTTATCATGCCATGAACGTTTGCATCTCTGATAATTAAAATTACATACGTATGAATTATGATTCTGATTAATATATAATTTACACAATACAAAAATTGAGTGAAATTAAAGAACTTCGAAAAAGTATCATTTCAAAATTCTTTTTGGTATGACGTGAGCTCAAGAAGATTAATTTGAATGAATAGATTGTAAATTATATTAACGAAAAAACTTGAACGAATCTTCGTATATGCATCCCCAGAAAAGACGGCGTGAACTTATTGAAATAACATTCAGGAAGAGAAATTGCTTTAACATACATCTAGGTCGCGCATTTTTCAAATGTTCTGATTCCATATTCTTGCTCTATTCCTTTTTCATAAAAAAAACTGGAAACGTGATACTTAAGTTTAACAAACATATATAAAATGGAACTTCTTCCTTTTTAGGAATCTCTAGAGTACATAGTTCATAAACAGGATACTTCAATAAAGTAATTTAAAAATTTGCTACGTCGATGGTTTTACTTTTGCAGAGTTAAAATAAAATTTATTAGAATTAACTAAGTTTTAATACATATGCACTATTTAAATCAGCACTGGTAAATATCTACACGTATCTATTTTGATAAAAAGTACACCATGACAAGTACGACACAGGTTATAGCACTGAATAGAGAAAGAGAATAAAATAAAGAAGAAACGTTAATCAAATTTCGACTTAAAGATTTTAAAAGTTAAAATCTTAGTTGTATTATACGTACTTTAACTAGATCCTATCGTCAGTCGTGTTCTAATTATCAAGGAAGTAGAAACATGCAAAAATCAAAAAGAAACTACATTGTTCAGCAGAGAGTAGAAGAGAAAGACGAGTCAAGTAGGTTTCACCACGAAGCTGTTTCAACAGAAGTACGTCGGGGAAAGGTTCAGAAGACGAAGGTCTTCGCGTAATTTCTACTTACTACGAAGCCCAAAACATTCGGCGAGCACGCGCGCATAAGAGAAAGAAAACGTGACATCGTCCGGAATGCCAGGATCGCGGCGAAAAGTCTCTTTGATTCTCACTCTCCTGCAAGAGCCGCGTGCGGTGCTATGGTTTTGCCAACTGAGCGGAAGAGAGGAATGCACTGTTTACCAATGTAAATCGTCGATATTCAATTGGTTTTTGCGCCTGGCGTTGCGCCCCTATCAATTCCTACATGCGTGAGATTTCCAAGAAATCTGCCCGCTTGAGGAGACTCTTGAGTAATATTGAGCCAGTCTACACTGCCTGAATTTAATTCACTGAAATCAATGAAATTTCAAGATATATACACCGTCATCATAGTTAATTCTTTAATTAAATATTCATGGGTTATAAATAGTTAGAAAACTACTGTTGCCGATAGCTTATAAATTATGTATTATAAAGAAATGTATTGCAAATAAAAATTGTAAAATTGTAGGATATAAGAGAAAATAAATCGTGACGTAACTAGAACCGGTATAAAAAATGCGATGGCTGAGTTTTTAGTGAAATTTAGCCATCCAACTAGGAATAACTTATCAATTATCACGAGGTTGTTAGGCTACGTTTGTGGGAGCTTGCCAGGTATGCGGATAGATGTGGACGAATAATCTTAGGTTTTTTAAAAATTCTTTTGTCTATTATACGAAGCTGAGATTCCACCGCGCCAAATTCAAAGTTTAAAGGAGTCTCCATAAGGGCTGTTTTTTCCATAAAAGTAACCGTTTTTTATATTGAAGTTTTGTTGGTAGAAAATTCGAAGACAAAGGTAACCAGTTTAATATCGAATACCCAAAAACATGTTCCTAATCGTAAGATCTTTCAATTAATTATTTTTGTACATAAAGGCTGACTTTTACATTAAAAAACCGCTGCCAATTCATTGGCACATTGCTTTCTCAAACTTAATTTGCTCATTTAATTGATTATAACGATTCAAATCTCGATTTTATAATGATTGAAAACTCGCTGTAATACTCTTTCGAATGCTATCTATCCGATTAAAATATTTCGATCCTATCATTAAAAAAAAGCAGAAATAAATTTTGAGAAAATCGAAAATTCGAAAATAAAATAAAAACGTATCAGTACAATCAAAAAACGGATTGATGACCCACAATCATAGGAAAAAAAAAAACAAAAAAAATGAGACCTATCCGGTTAAAATCGACTAATAGAAGCTGAGATCCAGGCGTATACACACGTACATCCATACCGACATTTTTCAAAAACCATGTATTTTGATTCCTGGCACATCGGAAAACGATTATAATATGTTTTTACAACAACTCAAAAAGTTACTATCACAAATCTTCCTCTAGGAAGAAGCAATAGCTGAAACTCAAATAACTTTGAAAATTATATTGAAGATCAAGTCCTAGATCATCTGTAGAATAATGTTTGTGGTACTATCAATTTTTATATGAAAACTTTCTGGGTCTCCTATACCCAAACGAAATAGAGCCCACATACGAAACTCAGTACGTTCTTCTTCAAATTACTTCATCGAATAAAATCTTAATATCGAGAAAATTGTAACTTCTTTTTATAGGTGGGCAGAAAACAGCCTTTGTGGAAACTCTTTCTTCCGAACGCACTTCGCCGATCGATAATTTGGCGGAGGTGCAGAAGCCAAACGAGGCAGCTTTCTTATTTCTTCTCTCTTTCAATCATTAAGCCATTGCTACTTCAGAAGAAGAGTAGCTCTGATTAACTTTACCACTCACTACTAGATCTTTCTGGCCTACAAAATAAGAGCAAATTCAAGTTTGAAAACTCAGTTCACTCGGAATCTTTGATCAGTTGATGTTATCAGTTTGTACACTGGGAACGTCCAGGAAATGCTTAGGTATTCTAGCAAATAACGTTTGTCCTCCGATCAGAGTTCTGTTTCCTGCAGCAGTCTTTTAATAAATTTTCATACGACAAATTGTAGGAGTAAGTAGTAATTTTCAAATGCCAAAACCAGAGAAAAACTAAAAAAAATTTAAATTACACGATTTTAAATAGGTTTGATATTTCAAAATTACTTGCACAAATTACGTTTGCAACTCTTTATACCGTATCTGCACAAAATATTAAAAAAATTAAGTACTAAATATTATATGCTAAAAGTTAAAAAAGAATCATTTTTATTAAAAATTTTCGGCATTATGTTTAGTATATGCCAACTGTATTTTCTGTCTACGAAAAAACGCTTCCCACCACTGAAACCGCGAAAATTGTGGTCATTTAGACTAATATAATGAGTATCAACTATGGCTGAGAAGAAATTGTCGTTAATCAGACCAATAGACGATTTAGAGTGAAGCGTATATTTTCGTAAATTTTATAAGACGTTATTATATTTTTTTTTCTTCGACCTATTAGTTTGACTTAGGAGTTTCATATACAATTTAAGCGTTATCGTGCGCATCAGTGAAACTAAATGTCACACTGCTTTCTTCCCCTGATCAGTTGCCTTCACCTGAATTTGATGAAATAGTTTGCATTATCCTTTTTTCAGATCTCCACGACTCCACTCAATCCATGATCCTTTGATGACGGCTTCCCCGATGTACTTGGCCAAATGCTTATTGTAATACGTAATTTTCAATACTTTGAACTTCTTGAGGTACAATCGAAGAAGGAGATAGCGCGGTCGACCCCAAGCAAACCAACCACGCACGCCGGCATCATCGCAAGCAGTGAGAGCTCGAGTCTAAACTCAGCGAACTATTTATCAACAGGTTATTCAACTGCTTTCTTACATTCGTACTTACATTCGTACATGATTGATACCACGATAATCCATGATAATATCATATCCAAAATTTTAAATATCAAATATTTCAAAAAGCAAGCAGACGATCTTAATGAAAATCTATACACATATTACCCATATTACATGCAAAATAGTTTATAAATTTTAAACTGATAAATCGAGCTTTTCTCGAGAAATTACTGTATGGAAAAAGGTTAAACAAAATTTTAAATCATGACTTTTTTTCAAAACAGTTGACCACTTATTTTCAGATTTATAAGCTTTTTAAAAATAGTACTTTTCGACACTGGTGGGGAAGTCGATTATTTCGCTCATGTGACATTTTGCACGAGCAAAGCGAGTGCGAAAATGTCACATGAGCGAAATAATCGACTTACGCACTAGTTTCGAACAGCATTTTATACCACGAGCGCCGAAAAATCATACCAAAGTTGTGATTTTGAGGTTAGAGTGGTATAAAAATACATTTTTATTCCAAACAAAAAAGTCGCAATAGCAATATAAACTTTCTTTTTAAGGTAGGTATTTTTATACTCTTTGAACTGCTATTAGTCCGATTTAAATATCTCAATGCTATCATTAACAAAACGCAAAAATCAATTTTTCGAAAATCGAGAATTGACTAATTATTAAAACACATCAACGAATCCAAAAATGGATCTTCTTCCCGAATTCGGACAATGTTCTCTTAATAATGTTCCAAGAGCGATTTAATGGAACTAAAATTTTGACTATTACAAAGCTTCCTTTAGGAGAAATAAAAAATTGTTATCAATTTTCTCATAACAGTTTTATGTTTAAAATACAAATTGAAATATAAATTTAAATTTAATAAAAGTACGTAATTGTAAATTGTTGAACTAAAAAAAATCTTCAAATTGCCAGTGTTGGTAACGGCAGTTTATCAACGCAAGGTACGCGGTTGCAAAACTTGCCTGCCACGTCGCATCGCAACTCGTGAAGGTGAAATGAACGTAAATCACTGGAGCTAAAAAGTTACAAGAGACTTTTACAGTTCTTCAGACTCGTTTTAAATTATCGGAAAAGTCGCGTCCGGGTAAAGTCCTCGGTGCGCACACTTTGATGCCAAGACGCGCACTCTCTTTTTTCGTACAGTTTTATCAATTTATTAGCCTTACTTCCATGCTATTATAGTCCATATGACACTGTATGAAATAATAATATTATTGAAAAAATACTATTCATGACGTACTCAGCACAGTGTTTAAAAAATCACGCTCTGATGTTTCACATTCTAAATGAAAAAAACGAATTTCGAAAGCTCCTATAGAGACGAAATCAATAAATGATTTAGTAGACTGAATAGAGACTGCAAATAAATAGACCAAAAGAGCATACAAATTGTGGTCATACTTATTAAATTTCTATACTAGGAAAATTAGACCAGCACATTAGTGGGGTAACGAATCTGCACCTTGTCTGATCACCGAAATGAAGCAGCGCTGGGCACGATTACTACGCGGATGGGTGACCGTGGAAAACCTGTGCAACTTCGACGATTGTTTAGATGCTTTTTCGGTATATAACATACAAAATAAGAAGATCTAAATATCTAAGACTTATTTATAGACCAAGTGATGATGAAACCAATGCAGCAAACCCACAGTTTCTCGACTTACCGAGACACAAAAATCTCACTATGAATGGGTCTGCTTGGAAGTTTCTAATCATTAAACATACAAAGGTATGGATTCCGAAGGCCATTGTATGAAAAAGGTATAAATCACTTGCTAAATGAAATAGGCTACAGGTGGATAAACTCCAAATAAATACATATCAACAAAATTATCTATGTTGGCCATATTTCTATGAATACTATCATTTTATATTTAACAAATGGATTTGATGTCTAATGTTTAAACTTTATATAATATACATACCTAATATACATAATGAATTTGTGTGGTATAAAATTTAATAAACCATTGATTTTATTCAGAAATTTCACGTAAACTATATTCAATGAAAGCATACTCGACGCTCCCTCACTGGTTACAGTCGTAAAAATTTTCCGGTAGCTCGAGCGCCGGAATCGTGGAATATAAAACCCTTGGCATATCCCGAATATTCGTACTTATGGATACTAACGAGGTCGTATGCATGACACTCGTTCGCGCACTCACACACAAAGCATTTCGACGGTTTCATCTGGCCGAGTTATTTCCGTACTAGCGGACTGATGACTTCGTTAATCGCGCGACGAGCACGCAGATATATACCACATCCGCGTTGAAATTGAACTCGCACACAAATGCGACTCGTTACAGCGCTTCTTTCAATCGGTATTAAGCGATAACGCGGCCGATATAGTTCATCGTTTTATTACATCCGGATAAAAGCATTTCATCCACGTTAAACTGTCGCTGTTTCCGGAAAGTAGAAGTTTAGTCAGAAAAATTCATTACAACTAACATTGAATAATTGGTCTTTTTATACAATACCGTTTTTACCTATTTAAAACTTTCTTTTTTTTTTTTTTAAACTACACATTTTATCGCTTTTTGTTGTAAAAAAGGTGCAGTATATAAAAACTTTCGAAATTCAGCATTATCATCGAGTGTATAACATTCCCCAAAGCTCGAATATCTAAAATTGGATACCCAAAATTTCTTCTTACTCTTCTGGGCTAGCGAACCAGTTTATCAGTTATAGGATCGGAACATTGTAAATAGTTAATGAATAATCTAAAATACAAATGTGTGTAAAATAAAGTAGTGATAAACAGAATTAATTAAAAAAGAAGTTGTATCTTATATAATTTGAATGAATAATTTGAATCGCTACAATAAAACAGATTTTATAATTACAATTTACCTGAAAAACAGTAAAAATAAGTCTAAAAGTGCAGTAACTTGAAAGAGATTATACTCTACTAGGTATCAGTAGCCACAAAGTAGCATTTACCATAATTAATGGACGCTATTTCCGTCATATTTGAGCAGGTTCAGATTGCGCGCAAACGTCAATGCTTTTGATAGGAAATATCTAGCGCCTAGCTCATATTAGGAGACTGCAGTTGAGAGTGAGCTTCATAAACTTGTCCTATATGTATACATGTATATACTCTGGAGCGCGCGCAACCGTGGGAAGCATATTGCGCCGTTGTTCGACTTGTGCGATCGCCGTCGTGTGCAGAAATGTTTGCCGCACCAGACGCGCGCTACACATTCGAACTTTACGCGACCGCGTATTCAGAGTTGAGCTTGAAAAGTAGCTCTGCACGCGGACACTTTGGGTCTTCTATAAGCGAGTAAACTTCAATCTATTTCTGTATGACGTATTTTATTTTGTGGCAGTTCGTATTTTTAACTTCCGATGCTAGATTGATTTTGGTTTAACTGTATATTTTTAATGATTATTAATTTTAACTCTTAAATATACAACACTGAAGTTTAAAAATAAAAGCGACATTCACAGCGATATTTATTAATATATTTAATATAAGAATTAAAAAAATGTTTTGATCGACTCTGCGTGATGTCCATGCGTGAAATAAAATAATAAATGTGTGACATAATATTCACTTCACAGACGGAATATTTTACTCCACGCACAGACTCCATTTAAAGCCGATTAAAAAATAGCGTATGCAACTCGTGTATGACTTTTTTCACTTAAGTGATCACGTGGTACTTGTCGCCAACTACGCCAGTAACTCGTTTGCTACGAAAAAATTCACTTCACACACTAGTTTCATAATATACTATTTTAACAATAAGTATTGCGTGTGTGTAATGTAGTACGTATTTCGTGTGTATATATTCAGCTAAAGCTACTGTAGTTGTCTTTATTTATTAACTGTTAATAAGATTAAAATGACAAAATTACTCAATTGATAACAATCATCAATCTTTAGAATGTTCAAAATTTTATTTTTCTGTTTTGTTGCAAAAAACTACATAAATATAATGAATATATTTGTGATTAAATGCGTTATCCTGATGTTTGATAAGATACAAACTTAAAAAAATTGTAATAAGAAAGAATCAGAACTTTCTGATTCTAGTTTTTACTTTCGAAATGTAGTTTTTCTGGAAAGAAATGATATAATTTCAAGTTATAAATCGAGAATTGGAGCTTAAATTGAAGCTCTATTGTTCTACTTTACGTCTATTACATTTTCTTATGAATAATTTATTAGTACTTTTAAAAGTTTAATATTCGCTACTCATCAGTGACTACTGTTCGTATATTTTTCCAATGTTAAATTTTGATGAGAAAATTAATATGCTTGTAAAACCGTGTCAGAAAGACGTTTTGAATTGTTCAACATTGTTCTTACGTATTATTATAAGATATAAAGATCGATAAGAACCATGTGTAGAAGGTGTGTAAATCTAGAATTACTCATATAATTATTTGTGAAATTTAGTGAAATTGATCAAATTAAATTATAATGCTTATCATGTAAATTTAAAAATTGTAATTAATTAAGCTTACTTGTCAAAGATAAATATTTTCATGCAAGCAAACGTTTGTATTTGACACATCTCATAACCCGACTGCACTGGACATGTGTTTTCTGCATGACTTCCCAACGTAATGTAGGTACAGCGTGAGTCTCAGGTAGCATGCTCGTACATCAAACCGAAATTGATCGCCAACGTATTAAAATTAGAATGATAAAAATATTAACATAATAAAAATAATCAGTAAATTACAACATCAAATTCGTTGTTTTTCATGTACTTTTATATTTTTTCTTTACTTTTTTCAAATTTCGAAAAATTTTCTGTAAAAATAATTTGCAAACAGAACTTTACTAAGGAAATATAATAATCTTTAAAATCCCCTGGTAGAAAATTGAGCAGATTCTGGGCAGAATTTCTGGTCAACGCATGTTAAAATGGCGCTTATCTTGAAATTATAAAAATAGTCTGAAATGAATTTCTAACAATGCCTTATTTTTACAAATTTTTACCAGAAATTCTGCCCAGAATCTGCTCAATTTCGCTTATATAAATTACTGCATTATATAATGGAATTCATAATCATTTATTTTTATAAATTAAAATAATCACTAAAATAAAGTGTAAATGGCTTCATGAGACTTGACATTCAGTTGATGAAATAAAGGATTTTCGAAAAATAAATATAAATGTAAAATGAAAAATAATATCTTCAACTAAGTTAAATAGAGATAAGATGAAATAAGATAAAGCCCACCATCACAGCTATTTTCTGATAAACTCAATACCTGTGGCACACTTCTCGTTTCATATCTCTCCAAATGCAGGAATTACAGTACATATATCTCATGCACATGTGTCCATTGATGGCAAATGTATGTACTGCATTAACATATAAATATTCAATGATTTATTACATGTACATTCGCACGGACAAACGCCATGGTCGTGTACTTTCCTCGTGGATTTTGAAAAAGCTTTAGGCAAATCTTATTTATCGATTTATCAGCAAGCGCGGGCAATCATAAGGAATAAAGGCTTTTCGAGTTCGGCACGCGTGTAGAGGCGAGTCCACGTGCGCATTGCATATATATATATATATACACACATATATTGTACGTATACGTACAAAGGGGCAAATAAAGGAGAGCATATACACGCAGAGTCGCGAGATTTAGCCTCACTGCGCGCGCGTTTTGGCGGATTATGCATAATGCATTATACATAAATTCAGAGAGTGATGGGAGGTAGCGAAGGAGACTAGTGTACGCGCGGGAAGAGGGGTAGAGACTAGATGAGGTCGGAGTAGAACGAGTGCATGGTTCATTGTGTCGACCCGCAGATACGCGTGTGGCTCATCTCTCTCCCTCTCTCTCCCTCTCCCTCTCTCTCTCTCTCTCTCTCTCTCTCTCTCTCTCTCTCTCTCTCTCTCGCTCTTATTGGCGAATCCAGAATTTATATAATCGGCTTACTGCATCGCTCTTCGCATCTCTAGCTTATAGATGTATATGTTCTCTCATTCGCGCCTTCTCTTTCGCAAGCACGCTCGAATGTGTATGTGTGTGTGTAAGAGAGAGAGAGAGAGTGAGAGAGAGTGAGAGAGAGAGTTGAGAGTAGAGAGAGAGTGAGAGAAAGAGAATGAGTGAGAGAGAGTGAGAGAGAGAGAGTTGAGAGTAGAGAGAGAAGAATCCTCGACAGAAGTTTTTGGTACCATCCTACTGACTGCACGAATGGAACGCCGAGGCGTATTATAGATGTGCGCGTGTTCCACTGTGATATCAATATTATCCTGCCTGCAGACGGAAATATCCATATACAGATAGATATGCACAATCATAAGAAAGTTCATGCTACTGTAGGTGCATCTCAATAATGAGGTAAAAGGTCCGGGAGGGAATAATTCTCCGGTGCATCACGTCTATTGATTTGCTTGAGCATACATATACTGCAAATAATTCTTTATCTTCCTGGCTTGATTAACATATTGAAATACGTTCGATTTTTCTTTTCTGACGTAAACTATTGCATCGACGATGTAATGAGATATTTTTCATAAAGGTTGAAAAGATATTTGTATGAAATACTTTCTCAATCTAAAAAAAATATTAATATAACTTCCTGTAGATATAATTTTATGTATTTTCATTCTCAGTACAGTATTTATTTATATGATTTTTTCTGAAACTTGTGTATATGTGTTAAATAAATATTCTAGTAAGATGTAAATATCGTTCCTACTTTAACTTAAGCAGTCAAAGACAGCGTAAGAAAACGGTTAAAAAATGAGTTGTATTTTCAACTATTTTCTTACGCTATATTTGAGCAGTCGTTATTGATTAAACCTTAAATTTTATTTTTTCTGTCAAGTTTTATAATTTTTGTTCTTCATTTTCGTTTTATTATCCAAAAGAACCTAACGTTAAAAACATGAAATTCCATCTCTCAATGAACAGCGAAGAAATTTATTTGCAGGACCATTACACTTCCAACTTCTTACATCATGGTGAAGTATTAAAAATGAAACTGATAAACGCACGTTAATATTGGAAAGTAGATTTATTTTCAACTCATTGAAAGAAGCCACGAACTCCGGATCATGGACTCTGCTTGATCTGTGGAATATGCTTATAGATGCAAAAAACTTAGAAAAGCTAAGTCACACAGTTTAACGCTTTGCAAAGACACATGACAATTGAAACAATAGAATAAATTCCTTTCTACATTAAAGTCACACAAAACGAGATTTATAAAAAATAACATAAACTACATATATTGGAACTCCATAAAAAACGAAAAGAACTGCGACCTAGTATATCTTTTGGAAAAATTAATCTAATTTAGACTATACGTTTTATAATATTTATATAGAAAAACCTTTTTAATTAATAGAAGAAAATCAAGTCTAATACGCAAATATGTACAAAAGTTTGTAAACATACTGATCTCGTGCAATTATATGAAGAACCTTTAATTACGGGTGAATGAGGTTTAATTTATCACTACTCTCTCTCTCTCTCTCTCTCTCTCTCTCTCTCTCTCTCTCTCTCTCTCTCTCTCTCTCTCTCTCTCTCTCTCTTTCGCTCTCTCGCTCTCGCTCTCAAGTCCTACTGCATTTACAAATGTTTAAGCAATTAGGTCTCCTTTTTACGACTATACGCGAGCAGTTTGTGGACCGCAATCGATGGGACCACCTGCTCTCGCGCGCAGTCGGTTTTTACCTTTAGTTATTCAATAAGAGCAATTCGTTTTTGAATGGCAAAGGCAATGGATACGTGCTCTTTCTCCGAAAACGGAAAAAGATCATGATACAAAAACGAGAATATTCCGTCAACGCTCGTGCCCAACTTTTTCTCCTCGTAGCCCTATTATTAATAAATCTCACGAGTGTGACTAAAAAGAATTTTCATTTTGATGAATAGTCGGAGTTCTTCGCCAAGTTTGTGGTATCATGTAATTTCTTGCAATTACGGTTTAGGAATCTCACTTAACGATGAACAATTAATTTACGAGAAGGTAATATCTTTCCAACATGGCAAACTTAAATTGCCCTTGAACGGCACGGTCAATATAGCACCTGTAAATGAAATAAAAATGATTAGATAATAGCAACTAGAAGAAAGTACTGCTTTAGCGAAAGATCTTTATCAGAAAGACAAACTATTTTTGCATTAAAATGCACTTATCCAGGAGTTCGGAGAAAGCATTATTCCTTTTGTTATTATTTTTGTTTAAAAACTCTTGGTACTACTGTGTACTAGCTCAAAGTACGCATTGCTCTAAAATTTCAGACCAACATTTTTGTTTTGTTTCTGAATTAAATATTATTTGAATTACAAACGTATTAGAATTAAATTTTGTTACTTTAAAATTACGTTTTACATGTAAAATCGCCTTAGTCTTTTAAAATAAATTCAAGCTTAACGTAAAACATGAGAATCCAAACAAAATTATGCGTTCTGTAATAAAAGGTCGAAGTTATTACAAATTCATACATTGAATTTCTAGTTATTCTCATCGAATTGTTCTATCTAGATAGATTTAATTACTTTTTATTTAGAATAAGTTGGACAATAGTAGAGGGCAAAGACAGTATACAAAATTTAATAACAGAAAAATGCGTTGAAAGTAGTTTAGTGTCGATAAGTATTTAGTATTTTCTTCTTACTGAATCACTCAATATCATAACGTTCAAAGCTTTGATTTTTCTTATTAATTTTCTGTTAATCTAATAATTACAGTAAAAATCAAAAATGGAAATTAAAAGAGCGCAATTTATACTTGTTGAATAATCCTTTTTATATATTTTCAATTGGAATGCGTATTTGTTTTACATTTGCGACTGCAACTTCAGTTAAATGAGCTTTTCTGACAGCTACGTTGATTCCATCTCGATATGCTCGCAGAATAAATTCTATAGAGAGTAACATAAATTTAAAACGTTCTATAAAATATTCTTTCAACTCTCTAAAGTTGAATTAGTGAAAAAACCACGAAACATTAGTTAAAATTGCTCCACTGAAAAATTAGTAAGTATTCTATAATGAAATAGTGAATATTCACCAATTCTTAGTGGAAATATTCACTATTTAAAATAGTGAAACTTTATTATTTTAAATAGTGAATATTTTCACGTTTCCGCTGAGAATTAGTGAATATTCACTAATTTTTCGATGGAGCCATATTAACTAATGTTTAATGGTTTTTTAACTAATTTAATTTTAGAGAGCATTTTATTTATACTTTTCTTCAATTTTTTTAAAGCTGAAATGTATATAAAGTACAAATGTAACCTACCTATATGATATAGTGTAATGAAGCCAATGACAGCTAAATATATATTTAGGTATTCTTTGACGGAAATGGTCCTGCTGTCCGTCAAAGAATACCTAACTACCTATATGAGATTGAGCTGTATTTTTATTCTTCATATCTCTATCATGGTTGCCAAATCCCTAATTATCCATTTATCTCTATAAACAGCTCCATTGGCACAGTTGCTTGTCCAATCGACCACGATGACAGCGTATAAAGGCAGCAAGAGTTCCGGCTTCGTGAAAATCCTATCCCTCGGCGACACTCGAGAATCCGAAATAAAACAGCAGTAAAGCCGAAAGATAAAGCACGGCGTCGCGAAGTAACTGTTGTGCAATAGGTCGTAAAGAGGCTATCCGAGAGCGACAGCGAGAAAGAGAGAGAGAGAGAAAGAGAGAGAGAGAGAGAGAGAGAGAGAGGATCCTCCACGGATAGCGCATTAATTGCTTTATCTCGCGCGCCATGGGCACTCGTGTCCCAGGTTTTTTTCCTTCCACGCTTCGCTAATCCGCGCCACGGATATGACACCGCACCGCGTAGCGCGCGCACAAGAGCTTACAGTTTTTAATTAAAGCTTCTGAGAAAAGGGAGAGAGCGCAAGAGAAAGCGAGAGAGAGAGAGAGAGAGAGCGCGAAAGTGGGAGAGAGAGATGGAGAGGGAGCAAGAGAGAGGGGGAAACAAGCCACCACACCAATGCTGCGCAGTAGAGTCGGGGTTGGTAAAATGATAAAGCGTTAATTACCTGTGCCAGCCGCGAATCGCGTTATTAATTCCTATTTGCATCAAGGTAAAAACGGAGAAAATAGGTAGAAATAATTACGTTGTTGGTTCTTCTTACGAAATTTAGACAAGTGGTGTGCAAATAGTGTATTTTAAAAAGAAAAATTCAATGAGGAGAAATAACATGTAATTTTTTAAGACTAATTGTAAGCATAAACTTGTGTTAGTTGGGTTACATACTGTAAAATGAGGTAAAGCAAATCTATACAGTGCATGTATCGAACAGATATGCAAATTAGATACAAGGACTTAGTCGCTACTCCAGAACTTGAAGCCACATAGGCAATCGCCTCACTCATGACTGATCATCTTGAGTTTAGTTGTAAAAGCGGAGATATCTTGCGAGACGTGTACCACGCGAGAATCGCTCTCTCTCTGTCTCTCTCTCTCAGTCTCTCGCTCTCTCTCTCGCGCTCTCTCTCTCTCTCTCACTCTCGCTCTCTCTCGGTCACTCTCGCTCGATACCAGTATACTTAATAAACATCGACTATTATACTTTATACATTATTCTTATTACTTCAGTTACACCTCTCTGGAATCATAATCCGAATATTTTTCGGGAACTGGAACTCCTTCACGCTCAACTAAAATTTTAGTCCTAATGTAATCTTCTTTATTTTTTTTAAGTAAGAATATAATTACACATTTCTATTAATAATAGTGGATGTATTTTTTATAATGACAATAGATATGTTAACTCGTTTTTTCAGAAAATCTAAAATGTAATAGATTTTTGTCAAAATAGAATTTTATTTTTTTTAATGGTCAAAAAGAAACTGTACCGCTGACTGAAAGCTTCAATGACTTTGACATGAGTAAACAATTAAGTACCAAAGTTATTTAAAAACACGTAACCTCCAATTCTACTTCAACTCTTTCTTCTGATGATCGTATATACTCTCTCAATCTCATTCTCTTTCGTTTCTGGTACTGTTTTTCTGCTGTATACTCGGTTGGGAGTCGATATTGAACTGCAGCTAAACAACTCCCCTTCCTTTTCATGTCCGGGTTGTCTGGCCCAACGATTATTTTTTCATAGTTTTACACACTGTTGAAATTCCACGTTTTAGATTAGTTGTGAACCGAAATATTAATTTTTAAAATTCCAAATTAATGTATTGAGAAAACAGATTGAGTTTGGAAAAGCTTTATTTTATGACTTTATGAAAGCTATACCTTAAAGAATTTTTTATTCTCAGCTGCATTTTTCTGACTATCACCTAATGATTCATTTTGAAGATAAAATAAATTTAGAAATATCAAAAGCTTAATATTTACATATTTTATAAAGATTATTTGATTCTTACTCATATTATCGTCCAACAACAAAAAAGCAATTTTTAAAAAAATATTTTTCAATGACCAAGATAATAACAAAGCAATTATAAAAAATTATATTATTATATAAAGAAATACATCAACAAGGATACCGCTAGCTTTTACGTAAACTTAATATTTTTGAGGAAGTTAAGTGCCAATGAATTGGCAAGGGTTTTTTATTTTACAAGGTTAGTGGAACGCGCAGGTTTGACGAGCCTGTGGCGAAAAATGCCAGTCCCCGTGAAAACAAAGTTAAAACGAAATCTGCCGAAATATGAGGAACGATAGAGCGTGAGAGTGTAAAAGAGAGAGAAGAGCGAGAGGAGCAGAGGGTCAGCATGGCACGAGAGTACGCTCCGTTTGCTGCGGCCAATTGCACGAAGCCGTTTGGCGCACAGCGTGCGCGCAAGTGGTCGATTTGCACTTTGCTCCTTGTTCTCTTTTAGAGGGCACGTGTCCTTTGCAGGTATACACGGGGACAGAGAGAAATCGATTGGCAGGACTTAATATATATAGGTATGTGTATATATATATATATA
>JAYJLV010053355.1:0-19262 GCA_036873485.1 Torymus texanus
ATTGACAAGAATAAAATGTTTTTAGAATTAGTCAAAGAGTACATGAGAATTTTTCGGAAGCATTTTGAGAAATTTTTGATTTTGCAAAAAGTTGCCATTTGCAAAAACAAAAATTTTTCTCTAAACTCATAAAAAAATCAGGCATATTTTTGATTGATTTTAAGAATTTTTCCTCTCATGACACTTATTCCATAAATTCGTAGTTCTTGAGTAAAAAATTCATGAATTATTTAAAAAAAATTGTTGTTACGCCGCCATTTTGAAAATATTAAGGCGAAAGATTGATCCTTTAACCATGGGTTTTTAACGTTCAGACATTTATTCCACCGTTTAAATAGGTTCCCGGTAGATTCCCAAAGTGAAAGGTTTAAAAAACTAGATTTAAAATCAAGATTTTTGTTTGAACGCCATTTTTTCATAAATAACAATAATTTTGAGCAATTTCGAGTTCACCATCGGAAAGCGCTTCTTTAAAGCTTTTGAAATATGTGTCTCTCATTTTTTTTGGACGTCTATAGAATTAATTATGAGATCCCACAGACCGGTGTATCGCGAGTGGCGTTTTCGGCTGAAACGGGTTAAACTGGTTATATTTCATGTGATTCAGGACCGAAGTTGTACGTATTAAATTTATTTAAGTAAATACTTTTTACAAAACTGCTTGCTAATCTTAGTTTTAAGTTTTCTTAAAAGTTTTGAGCAGTTTTCGGATGAAAAAGATTATTTACTTAAATAAATTTGATAGGTATAACTCTTCAGCTTTAAATCACATAAAATATCAATAGTTTAAGACTAGTACCGATAAAATCCATTAATTTCCTAAGTCTGCAGGTTATGGCAGTGCCCAAAGTTAGAAATATCCATATCTTTCGATACAGTGAGATAAAAACAATTTTTTAAGCTAATTTCACCACAACTCTAATATTGTTCCGTAATTTTTGCGTCACGTTTCGTCCACTTTCACACTCGCGGCATATAAGTTTTTCCGTCTCCCTTAGGTGCGCGTAGATGACTGTCGCGCTGCACTGGGCAAGTTAAATAAAGTGATGTAGTCGCCAGTCCGTTCAAGTTGCGATGTTGCTAGCTGAAGTCAACACTCCCTCTCCGACTAAATGGACTCGTCCAAGTGCGATCCTCGAAGCTCCGCCGTTGTCCTCTCCTTGCGATGCAGATCGCCCTTCCCGGGAAGACGGCTTTTGATAACCGTCTCCCGTGGAGTCGTGTGAAGTGCGATTATTGACGCACGCCTACTCCGTACTTGCGAGTTAAGTGTATTTTAACGGTTCTTTGAAAATACGCTTAACAAAGCGCTCTTCCAATGCTCACGAAGCTCTAGCAAACCTCGTGGCTTTACTAGAGGACAACGTTTTCGCATCTTGATTATGTAAATATGTATCGTGTTTTCACTTTCGACACTTATGTTTCTGCGCGATTCCCGGATCCGGCTTGATGAACAAAAAATGTTTGGGATTGGCTTGCGGAAATAATCAATCCACTGATTTTAATTTGAGCGATAAAAATATTTTATTGCATGCCAAAGTGAGAGCGGAGTCGGAGAGGTACTGTTTGCGAGACGATCCATGGAGAGACCGGAGAGTCCAGCGCACTGATTGCAGGAATTGAGTCTAGCTTTCGCTGTCGATCTCTTTCCGCAAGTACTGAAAAGACTTTCCACGTTTGGTGCTCGTTAAATTAAATTATATTAAATTAAGATTAAATGAAATTATATTAAATTAAGATTAAATGAAATTATATTAAATTAAGATTAAATTAAATTATATTAAATTAAGATTAAATGAAGTTATATTAAATTAAGATTAAATGAAATTATATTAAATTAAGATTAAATGAAATTATATTAAATTAAGATTAAATGAAATTATATTAAATTAAGTTTAAATGAAATTATATTAAATTAAATTAGATTAAATTAAGATTAAAAAGAAGTAAGAAGATAAGAAGGTGGCAATGATGTGGCAGTTTGCAGGTTATAATAGCAGCATGAAAAGGAAAATAGACCCTGGCCCATAGAAGTGCATCGCGGGTGAATACCTCCTTAGGCGTAAGCTTGAAAACCAGTTGGCCTACTTTCGTATGTAAGCAGATACTCCGAGGAGTGAAGGTGCCGGGAGTAAGAGTTAAATTAAATGGGAGTACTAACAGACGTGTTGCATACACTTACGGGCGGGGAAAGAGAGACGTGGGAGAGAAAGGGAGATTTTGATTTAACGGATTTATTGATGCCTAGGGGTGGGATCCCGTCTGGCACTTGGTGTGTTACATAGGTTAACAAATTAAAATAAAAAAATAAAATAAAATAATTGGCACAAAATGACTAGCGGTGGTTATAAAAATTAATCAACAAGAACGCGATAACAAAGAATTATATAAAAATAAAGGCTATAAGTGAATACATAACAAGAACGCATAACTGTGCTAAAAAGGACACGATACAAACGTTTTGCCCTGACGCTCAAAAGGCACGTGCTGGATTCGCAATCACAGGCGTGGGTGGATAAGGACTTAGAGGCCAGCATGCAGAGTGCTGGTTGGGACACTGCAGAGTAGAGTGGGTGGAAGCTTCCCGTCCCGTACTCGCGTGGACCAGTCCGCAAGGTCACGACGAAAGAGTTCTCGACGTTGATTCCGCCTGAAAGCCGCAGCATTTTTTGTGGAGAAATCAGTAACGCCTAGTGAGTTGAGGAGGTACATCGCTTCCAAGGCGAACGAATGTTTGGAGGCCTTGGTACACCGCGGTGGTGGGGTGAAGGCTTGCGGCGGATTTCGCTCAGAGCGTCGTATGCTTACGCCGATTTGCTGGCGGCACATGAAGTGGTCAAGGAGGAAGCTCAGCGGTTCGTTCGCTATCATCGAGATGGCCTGGAGGCAGATAAAGTATTCACGCCTCCTGTGCGCGGAGAGCCAGCCCAGGTCGAGCCTTGACCGGGTGACATTCGAGCGGCGGGTGAGATTGCCTGCCACGAATCGAACACAGGCCTTCATGGCGGTGTCGAGCTTTTTCGCCCGCGATTTATCGGAGGGCACATGAGCCTGCCAGTTTAGAGTGTGGGTGAAAGTAATGCTCTTTACCTCTGTCACGAATGGGAGCGCGTGGCCGTCAATGCGGACTATTTGCAAGGGCTGGTGGTCAAGCGCAGTGACGTACAGCTCACTTTCCAGGATCATGATCTTAGCCTTTGAATGATTTAGAAGCAAGCCATTATCTTTCGCCCAGTCAGCAACGGCGTGGGCCTTCTTGGTAATATCGGTGATCGCTTGGTGAAGATCCTTGGGGAGGAGGTGGTGGTAGATCTGCGTGTCATCGGAAAATATCATAACTTTCGCGAGTCTCAAGGCTGCGGGCAGGTCGTTGATGTATATGGCGAAAAGCAATGGACGAAGGATGCTGCCCTGAAGGACGCCAGAGGCAGCCCTAAGCCAGTCAGATATCATCTGCATCGATAACGGCTTGGAGGAGATCAGCAAGATGAGAGAAAAACCATTTGAGAGCGTGGCTGAAAACATTAATTTGACAGCAAGTGTGCGTATGGGATGAAGTCCAATGCTTTAGAGAAGTCGAAAAGGATAAGGATGGTAAGCTTCGCTTTACCGATTGCGTGGCTAATGTCATCGGAAACACCAAGGAGGGCTATTTGGGTACTATGCATGCACCTAAAGCCGGCTTGCCGGGGGTGGGGGATGCCATTTACTTCCAGAAAACCTTACAGCTGGTTGTGGATGAGCTGTTCGAGGATTTTCGAGCACTCGGGCAGCTGGGCGATGGGACGTGTGCAAGCGAGGCGTTGCAGAGGTTGTTGAGTGGGCCAAGAATTGTTGGAGTGGCGAGTTTCAGCATCGGCATCGACAAGCCATCCCGTGAGCGTGACAGCGTGGAAGGTCAGGAAAGGCGATGGGAGAGACGGTGCAGTAATGCGCCGGTTGCTAAGCTCACGCCATTTTGCTTCAGCACTTGGGACATCTGCTAGACGTGCGAGGATGTGCTCATTTTTTGCTGAGTCCAAAGCATTGGAGGCATCAGCGCACAGCCGGTGATAGCGGGCAAGGTCAGTGGCAGAGACCGTGATACGCGACGAACGGTATGCACGATCTCGCGCTTTCATCGTCGCTATTATTTGGTTGGAACTCCATGGTGTACGGTGAGAAGAGAGCGTTACACGACGGAGCGGAGCGATCTTGTCGAAGGCCATGGTGATTGAGGCGGAGAGGTCGCGTTCGATACTGTCGACGTCGTCAGGGCACGGACCCATAAAAAGTTCGGAGTTAGGAAGGTGAGAGGTGGAAAGGTGAGTGAGGGTGAAGCTGCTGAAGATGGTGAAAGAAACACCAGTGAAGCGCATCGGGACAGAGCTTGCGTAGGCTGCGCGTGAAAATTGCTTTGGATGAAAGCTCTGGTTTCGCACACACAAGCGTGATGAAAATCAAGTCGTAGCCAGCGATGAAAGGAGCGGACGACTTGCTGTAAGAGGCTACGGATTCAGCGTTCTTCACGATGAAGAGGTCGAGTCACGTGGAAAAGCCGCAGTGGAGTTGGTTGTGTGCAGGATAGGAAGGGACGAGGTAAAGGGAATGGGAGACAGATGGCCGGGGAAGAGAGAGGCGCGGCCATATTTATATTGAAGTCACCGGTGATAATGATGGATTCGTAGTCCGGGAGGATGGCGGAGAGATAATCGGAGAAGTGATAAGGATAGGCAGCGTGAGGTCGACGATAAATGACAGCGAAGAGCAATTTTGTGCGTGACGTATTTATTTCCGTAATAATGAATTCTGGAGTGTTATAACATGGTTTCGAAGCTGGCTAGGATGTTGACAGCATATCGATCGCGAACATAAATGCCGACGCCACTACTACCCATACCCACTCGGTCAACGCGGAAAAAATTAAACCCGTCATGGCTGACATGCAAGTCGCTGGCACCCAGAGCTAGCTTGGTTTCAGTGATGGCAATAGCATCAAAGAAGGTCTCAGCGACTTCAGTCTCGAGGAGAGCTAAGTGAGAAGGGTATACATTTATATCGCCGACTACGTATGAGTCAGCACACGTATAAGACAGCGCGCGCGGAGACGGGACGGCGCACTATGGGAAAAACAGATTAATTTTTATCTAAATAAAATAGCTCCTCGTGTGAATGACCGATTTTGACGATTCGAAATGGAAATTGTAGGTCTTTAGTTTTAGACTATGGGAAATACGGCCCGACGTGTGTACTTGCTTTTTCCGGTCCGGAAAATCGATGAAAATCCGGAAATTTTTGAAATTTTGATTTTAGCCGGACTGCGAGGCCAAACAAAATTTTTTTTTAGAGGAATTTTCAGCTGTTTAATTTTTGTAGGTAAAAGTATAATAAATATACATATATTTACAAACAAAAAAAAAAAAATTTTTAAAACACAATTTTTAGGTTATGTTTTACTGGAATTTTGATAAAAATAACTATATTTTGAGTAGTCTAGGATTCTATGGAATTCTGCTTTATGAATTCTTAACAAAAGTAGCAATAACACAAAAGCTAATAAATGTATGTGCATCTACTACAGTGGGGGGTGGGGGTGATAAAAGGGAGTAAAAGGATGTATATTTATTATACTTTTACCTAGAAAAAATAAACAGCCGAAAATTGCTCTGAAAATAGTTTGTTTTGGCCGCGCAGTCCGACTAAAATCAAAATTTCAAAAATTTCCGGATTTCCATCGATTTTCCGGACCGGAAAAATCCGAGTACACATTTCGGACCATTTTTCCCATAATCTACAACTAAAGACCAACAATTTCTATTTTGAATCGCCAAAATCGGTCATTCTGACAAGGAGATATTTTATTTAGATAAAAATTTACCTGTTTTTCCCATAGTGCGGCGTCACGTGGTCGTACTAAGCACCGCGTCAAGGTCGGACACCTGATAAATCGGAGTGAGCGGCGCGGTTTTCCAAGGGTGAACGAGAACGAGAAGGTTCCTCACTACAGGCCGCTCATAGTTTAATGTCTTTGAGACGACAATTGCACGCTTGAGGATGTTGTACATCGGGCCAGGCCAAAGCGCAGTGACGGAGAGTTTAGCGTCACCGCCGGTACCAAAAATGGTTTGACAATCAATGTTGCACAGCCCCGGAGTTCTCTTCAGGATATCTCCGTGAAAAAATATTCAAAGATATCCAAGTATCTTCATGATATTTAAATGACCTTGAAGTAACCCTCAAGGTCAAATACAACCTCTAACTCAAGTATGTACCTAAATGTAAAATTTCCCGCTCTATCGATTGCCCGTGTGAAAAATGGGGGTTTCCGTTTAAAAAAAAAGTTGACCTTGATATAATCTTGAAGTTCAAGTCCGAAGTCAAATTGGATGTCACCATTAGATTTATCGTTAAAAGTTACTTAAGAAATGACCTTGAACTTTTTCAGAAATACTTTATATATGCGTATATGCGTAAATAAAATCAAATTTTTAACTATATCCTCGTAGTTATCCGATAGTCATCTTTCTCTCATTTCTTCCACCTATCCATCCCCAGGCCATTAAGTGGGACTTTCGAGAACCGCTATATACTCTAACTTCCTTTCTTCGGCAGGCAATGACCTGGAGCATTTGTGCGCCGGAGACTTTCCCAGGATACGCATCTTTCCTCCTACCACAGGGATATTCCTATAGGTGGCATTCCACTCGAGTCCAGTACGCGAACACGCGTTTTTCTCATAAAATAATTTTGATACATACTAAGTCAAAATAAATTTAAAAAATAAAGTTAAACGCAGTCTGGTATGTTACACCACTATGGTTCTTACTTCTGCTTGAAACACCGATGCGTGAGAGTCAAGTGTGTGCACGCAGCTTTGTAGAGCTACCTTGTTCCCAGGTACCTGTCCCAATCCATTCTCATTTTTGGAACCATCTGCGTATCACACTACGCCCGATTGGGTAAAGCGGTTGATACCGTTGGCCCACTCTTCCCTATCGAGAATGTACACCGCATAGGGTTTTCGTATATACTCCTTCGCCCTATCTTGTTACACCCCGATGCTTCGATAGCAGGTGGGAAGAGCTGACCCAGTTTCTGGTCAAGCCCGCTCCCAATTCTTATGCCTCCCCTAACTATGCCTCCCCAAGCTATCAAATCTCTGATCCGCTACCAAGAGTTCTTGTACTACAATGGTGTAGTGATCGGAGAGCCCATTATGCCCCCAATTACTAGTCTTCGCACTTTGTCTAAAAAGCTCTGGTGGATTTTTAGTGCGCATCTTTGCCACCAAACCACTGCTCCATGCGTTTATCTGGATCTGATAATAGCTTCATACATCCATCTTAGGTTATCCGATGACAGACTCCAAGTGTTGACAAAAGCCCTCCTACAGTCCCAGAAAGTCTTCATGGCTTTCTCGCATATTTTGCTAATGTGTTTTCCCAATTCAGTTTAAAATCTAACGTCACCGCCAGATACATTGACTCATTTATCAGTTTAAGGGACTTTCCGACCAGTTGCACTCCCTACCCCTAATAAGTTGGCCTTGTATCTGGTAGCGAACAAAATCATGTTAACTTTATCTGGATTCACCGACAGCCTCACGGACTCACACCATGCTTGTAATATGCCTAACTCATGCTGCATTCGTCCTGCGAGTACATGCTTGAATTCGGCTTTCACTAGTATTAGGATGTCGTCCGCATAGGCTTGGACAATGAAGTCTGACTCATTCAGTAGTCCGATGAGTTCATCAATCACCAAGCACCACATGGTGGGAGACAGAACTCCTCCTAGTGGATAGCCCTTCATTACTTTTGCTACTTCTATGAGTGAGCCCGAGTGGGTCTTCAATCTTCTGCAACTAAGCAGAAAGGGAATCTGTAATTCTGTTTACTATAAAACCAATAGAAAGTATCCAAATTTGCATAAAACATGGTCGTTTTTCCGCAGGCCGTAATATTTCAAAGAAGGACGATAACAAAATCTTTCAAATCGTGCTCTTGTGGGCATTAAGGGGTTAATGAGAAAGTGCACATACGCATACGTGCATATGTACCACAGGCTAATTTTAAAGTTGGATAATAAAAATTAATATTACTTTCCTCATGATGATAAAAAGGCTTTTGCTTTTCGTTAAATGCAAAATACAGTCATTCAGAGTAAACGTTACAAAATAATCTTATAAATATTTATTTTATTTTGATATATCACTATAGCAATTATATTCCGTTCTATATATATATTCTCTACAGATATAGAAAAAAGATGACACCCCAGCGTCGAGTTAAGAAAGATGACAAATGCACTGAGTGCTGACAAAGGGGACAACTCGATGACGAATGAAAAAAGGTAACACATCAGCTCCGTGCTAAGCAAGCAAAGAACTCATGGATTACTTGTTTAACTTTTTAGGACACTGAATAAAAACGATATTTGAAATGTTATTGGGTTATTGGGTTATTATATTATGAATTTTAATTGTACTTGTTTACAAAATTAAAAATAGTGACTTTATTAAATATTTTAAACAAATATTATATATAAAATTTTTTTAATCTCTATAGCGGTTTGAAAGTCAAAAGTTAACAAAAAAAAGAAACTTGCAAGTTATGACCTTTCTTAGCTCGTAGCCGAATTGGCACCGTTTTCCTCTCAGCCGACGATAAATTTTTTAAACATAAAAACTACTACTAATCAATTTGGAATTTTATTATGTTCAATTTCGTAACTTACTTGCTTCTGGGGAATGATAATTTGTGTTGATAGAGCATCTCCTGTATTCGGAATTGGATGATCCAGTAAGCAAATACAACGGATCACTTGTCCTATTTTTATCACTAGATCAGGGACGTAAGTCGGGTCACAAAATACTTGCTTGCAAATCGCTGTTTCATTGCCGGATCGAACCCCAACTACTTTTCCATCTTTTAGTACTATTTCATCGACCGGTTTATCTAACATGTATGTACCTCCGAAAATAGCACTAAGACGAGCAAATCCTTGAGGAAGTTCACCTAATCCGTACATTGGATAAAGGTATGGCGACTTTCCATAACGTGCTAAGCTATCACTATATAATTTAATCCTTCTTATAGTAATCACTGCACTTTGTGAAATGTATTCGTCATTCCTATAAAAAAAATTAATTCTATATATTTAATTATAGATTTAATAATATTTTTATTAAATTTACATAGACAAAAATTAAAAGGAAGTTTAATATATTACTATAGAAAATGCTACGCTTGCTAATGCTCGCTCAGATTAATTTTGGTTGCTTTATAAAGTTTTGGCGAAAATATAACTTTCTTACTTTAATTGTAACGGACTATCTTCAGCCACTGCTGCTACTGTTGCCTCACGTAAATCTCTCGAGAAGGTAGAATTATAAGACGGAATATGCGCAGCACAAGCAGAGTGCTGGTATGCGCGATACTCTCGTCGAACACTGTGCTTTGTCGGCTGACAGCTGGGCGAGCCCATTACCTTAATGTCCCTTTACTTCGTCTTTTAGTTATTTTTTAGTCACCGTTTCCTCCGATATGTCCAGATTTGTTTATAAAATGTTGTTAATGCATTTCCATACGTGTATAATGAATGCGATTTAACTCGAGGACTGGACTTATTGTCACATTTAAGAATCACGAAAACTATAACACCATAAGCTACATTTTGCTTATTTTTGTACACATATATATATATATACACATATATATAATATAAAGACAAATAACCCTGTTTTCCGGGACTTTAACCCTGTATAAGTGTCTTATTTCCAGGCCGGGACGTTATTTCCGGGACTTTTCTAGAAGTCAAACTTTGAGAGTTTGGTAACCCCAGGGTCCATTATTTCTTTAGTCACGTGTCCGAACTTTGAGTGAAGGGAGTCGAGGTCACGGAAAATACAGTTATATAAATTTATATATATATATATATATATATATATATATATATATATGTAACGATCGACGTGAAAGGTACTTACTTCACAATTACCATCCCTCTGCGCATCGAACCAACCGATCTGCACCATTTATCACCAACAATAATGCTCCTGCATTAGTCGCGCACTCGCCCCCCTGAAAATTCACTGTGTCTTCAAGGCCACACATTTTTCTCACCCCTATATACATACATTTCCCTCTATATAACACAGCTTGACCATCACCATTGAGTTTTTCCTCTGCTAAGATTTTTGCAACGCTATACGGGCGCGTGGCATGAACAGGTGTGCCCGGAAAAGGTGTCGCGTGGCTATATGGCAGCTGCAACAGCGGTAGTAGCTTTTCTCCATCTCTCCTCCTCCCTCCTCTTTGTGCGCCTTCCTTTTATGTCTACTCTGCATATTGCAAAAGCTTCTATTGGTCGACGTCAGGTATGCGCGAATATGTATAGTAAGGGTCCAGGTGTCCGTCGAGGCTGCGGGTGCATTTTTACGTATAGTAGAGTTGTAAGAAAGAGAAAGAGAGTAGCACACATACACACACACACACCTTGCGTTGGCGCGTGCCATGTTTCCTCGTGGCGCGTGTATAGGGAAATGAGGGAGGTTTTAGCGACGCGGTAGATGGGACTTTGTGATCGGTATGGGCATTTTTCAGTGAGTGGTTGGAAGATTTATGAGGGACATGTGGGGGGTGGAAGAGAATTCGTGCAGAGTGAACATAAGGATTTGGTAACTGGATTTGGGTTGGTCCGGATCGTTGTAGGTATAAGGGATATTTGTAATTTCCCGGTGGTAATGGATGTATGAAAAGGACGTTAGAGGTTAGAAATGAATTTGTGTGGTTGTATATATGAATTTCGTAGTATACCATCGTAGTGTATAGTATAATGTAATGCGATTTCCTCAAAAGACGGCGTAAATGGTTTTGAGGTCAATGATATTTAATTGGCGAGAAATCGATTTTATCCCTTGTCATGTTTCTTAGCTGAATATTATTATTCCACGTAAATCATTAGTTCCCCATTAATGTTAAAAAATTCAGCGCAATATCGGAAGTGCGGACAGATGATTAGTTGCGGCATATGTATATATTAATGTTGGGTGGCAGGTGCTTGTTTTTTTTATCTCAAAGATTTGAAAATTCATATAAAACGTCATAGAAAACTGGCTAATAATCCGTCTTATTTGAATTTTCATCTGCTCTTGCTATCATAAAATCAATCGGCACGTGCTGCGGACTTACATGTCCAGTTCGATCAGACCACCAGTTTGCCTTGAGAGTCGTGAAACGTTCAGTGGTATAAGCAATAAAGATCTTGGGATCGAGCAGGTGTCAACTAACACATTCCATAGACATGGTTACAATTGACTATTCGATAACTAATTTATATACATTTTCAAAAAGTGAAACGTATATTACGGAATCCTTGAAATTATAGGTTTTCAATTAGCTCGCGTAAGTTTCTTAATTGACTGATGCGCATCTTCTGCATATATATTTTACAGAGCAAGAAGATGGTAATTGTGAAATTAATTCTAGATATTTTATCGAATGAAATTCGAGCGAATTATTTGATTTACGAGCTCGAGCAACTGTAAATTTTTTCACTAAATACCAGACTCGCTTAAACAAACATAAATTAATCCCACGGACGAAACGGAATAGTATATTAACCATCTTACAGCTATAAAAAAGAAAAAAAAAGAAAACGGAATGCTGCCAAGTTATACAGAACCATAAATCTTCCCTAACAAATGTATCCTCAGAAAATACAAAGATCCCGCGGTACACATTAACAAGCCATTACACCATAAAGTAAAATATTTATAAAAGCATCGTCGCGGCCGCTGTTCTATTCTCGATCACTGCGGCCCGCTGCGAACTTCCACGTGCGTCCGCAAAACGTATACTAGTGAAAGAGCTATTCGTGTGTTTCGTAATTCAAAAAGTCGCTTTCATTCATTCAACTAGCGGACGAGAGAAATACGTGGAAGGAGAACACACACACATACACATACACATGCGGGAATATGTCGGCTCGTCTTTGACTTTGACGAAACAAGTCGCTAGTCCATATAAATCCGGTGAAATTTACGATTTTAAAAAATTAGACACATCAATGCTAAAGTGTCGGGATAACGTATTTTTCTTTAATGCGGACCGAAACGCGGAGAGGCTTTACGACTGGATGTAAGTGAAAAATGGAAAGAGAAAGATAGAGAAAGAGAGAGAGAGAGAGAGAGAGAGAGAGAGAGAGAGAGAGAGAGAGGAGAGATTTCGATCGTAGAGATTTAATTATAGATAAAAATCTTTTATAGTTGGCACGTGCGGCTAATAGCGCTACTTCGTGCGATTTTTTTGAGATCTTTCGTTTGATGTTGTTCGGATATACATGGAGTCTGTTATACTTTGAAATGGACATATTACACGAAAAGTCATTTAAATGTCTGGTATAATTATAGCGGACGAAGGAAATTAAGATTATTTAAGAATTAGCAGAATATTCGGTATGACGATTTGTGATTTCGAAAATGTTTTAGTGACGTACTAACTTAATACCAATGATTCACATATATTATCGATCAGAGTATTTTCTAGCTATTCAATGCTAATTTTCAAAGAATAAAAGAAATGTATATAAATCTAATGAAATACAACAAATTCATTGAATATATATTACCTATATTAAAAGATTCACATCACGATCGATGTCAAATAACCATATCGGAAAGCAATCTGAAGAATTTGCTTCACAATTCAAATATTCAGTGTGTCGGAACGATTTCGAATCGTAAATAATTACAAACAATTGTAATTCTAAACTACCTTAAATATATGCGTACGCATGTTTTCGTCTATGTGTCGTAAGAGTCAACGACTTTAAGCAATATTAAATTAACACATCATAATTACTATATACCACGTCCTTCACCAGGATTAAATTACGAGCTCTGTACAAAGGAATTCATCTTCGCTTCAAAACCAGACCATACACCAAGTTGTACATATATCCTGAAACAAATTTTTAATTGCCACCATTCTCGTCCATCCTCGCACATAAGCCAAGAAAATCTCCCAAAACATCCAATTTAGGACACAAAATGTCAAGTCCAATTTCACTCTCACGGCCCATCGCCATTGCTATGTGCTCTACACACACACACATACACACACACGCACACGCACACACACACACACACACACACACACACACACGCACACACGCACACACACACACACACACACTGAGGAAAGAGAAGAAAAAAAAACGCTACGGCGTAACAGAGGCAGCGAAACACGTTTGCGAAACGCGGAATATCTACGCTTTTATACCGTGCGTGTATATTCATGAGAGGCCACGTGGAGGCTACTCGCGGCAGGTTCGCGTCCGAGTCGTTGCTCGCCACTCGCCCCGGCACGTATAACGTTCGCGTATACGCGTATATATATACACGGTATATACATACATGTATATGTATATATCTATATACACACGCGGCTATTTGAAGGTCCCGCTCGGCCTTCGTTAGATTTTCGGCGGAATGCGGTATATATCCCCGCGAGCGGCTACGTGATTCTAACTCCTTGTCTCTATCTCTTTCTTTTTTTCTTCTATTCGCCGCGGCTTTGAAAAGTTTGTCGCCGCTTACCTGTACATGTATGTGTGTGTATGTACATGTGGTATGCATACTGGTCTAGAATGACAAGGCGCGTTTTCTAATGCCAAAGCGGAGTAGGAGAACGCGATACGCGTGTATATATATATTATATACACTTGGAGGTGGTTTCGCACGATGATAAAAACTACAGGGTCGGTAGTTCGGTGACATGATTGTTGCGCGAAAAAAGTGAAGTAAAAGAGTTGGCCTCGGGAGGTAACAAAAAAAATTTGGTGGTTGCGAGTGAATGTGCGTGAAGTTTCGTGACGCTAGGTGGCGCGCGTTAACAATAGCATAACGTTCACAAAAAATAAAACGTTTGAAGTTGATGTTAGATTGATTTCGATAATAGTACATTTAGACTCGCTTCGGTTGTGCAAAAAGTCACATGAGCTAAATAAGCGACTCTCGCACTAGTTTCGAACGGTATTTTATACCACGAGCGCCGAAAAATCATACCAAAGTTGTAATTTTGAGGTTAGAATGGTATAAAATTTATTGATGATTGGTTGTTGGTATCTTTAATCTTGCTAATGGTTTATTTGTGCATTAAGAAATGCACTTTAATAACGTCTATTCTATTAAAATTTATAGATTTTAAAATTCATTGAGTAACATTCTCAATTAACGTATCGGAGGTATACTGTAATATAACACAATCGTATTTTAACGACAATGAAGCCCAAAAACAGTATATAAACATCGTTGACATTGTTATAAAAGCATGCATCAGTTTTTCCTCTTTTACAAAGAATCTCCGACACTACACACACGTATATAAACGTATATCCTGAACGTTCAATTAAATCGCAACCGCAACGATACATATTTATCGAAATTATAACGAATTCCCGGCTTGGTAGTATGCTGCCCCACCTTCCCCCAATGAATTATTCGCCTTATTCTTGGGAAGCGGGACGAGAATCGCCGGCCGGTCGGCGCTGAATTACGTAACATAGCCGATAATGCGCGCGCGCCTTACGTCTGATTTTATACACGCATTTTCTTCTCTCGCTTGCTCGTTCGCGCATTGTGTTCTCTACGCCGCTCGCGCGCTTTAACTGTTTTTCACTCGTTTTTATTGGTACTTCGATCCGCGCATAGGCCAGCTATTATCTTGTCTTCGAGTAAATCAGAAATGCGTGCGTATTTTTTTTGTTGTAAGTGTATGTATGTGTGTGTACGAGTGATGTTAGGTGGTAAACGGTGTTGCGATTGTTGCATTGCAGCGCCGTGAGGAATATTTTTAGGCTTATAAGTGAGAATTGAAATTTATGCGATTAATAAAAATGGGAGTTAATGGGATTATTAATTTTCTATTTACCGTGCGGCGTGGAAAATATGCCTTGTAATTTTTTATCAGCTATTTTTGTACGACCTTTGCAGAACATGCGGCAATTGCTTTGTATTTCATTACAATAGGTGCGTATATACGTCCGTAATCAAAAGTGAAACTGATACTTTCCTCATTTAACTAGCTTATATTTATAAATTAATTATCTCTTAGCATTTAAAAAAAATGATATATTATTCTATAATTATTAGGATGAAATTTCATGTTATATAAAAAAATTCATCGCACGAAGATTAAAAATAATTGAAATTTGACCTAAGGTTATATACGTACGAAGGTTATATACGTACGTTATCCACACAGTAATCGCGCACACCTTTTGTCTGAGCTCATTTTTCAAAACCGCACATTCCCCGTTTCGCGTGAAAAAATATAATAAATAGCCCAATTAGAATTTAATCGTCCATCCCTTATCGATTTTTCAGACACGATGTTTCGCATTAAAATCCAGAAAATTTATCAACATCCGATTCAATATTCAGCTGCGATAGATTTATAGAAGAAATCAATCAAGTGCGCGATGCATTGGTGCATGGTATATTCCCACTCGATCATCGCACACGTATACATAAGCTTTTTAATTAAAGGGATCGTTGGTGAGAGAATTCACGTAATAAGCCGAAAATCCGTCTTTGAAAAATGCTCAGTCATTTACTCTGCCTCGCGTTTAACTCGAAGGGATCCCATTTCGTATACAGTCTTTGACAAAAGTCAGACTCGCACTTTTATAAATTGTTTATATACATTTATGCAGAAACCTAAGACGATCTAAATAATTTAATTTAATTTTTCTTTCTACAAACAATATAGAATCTTGCCAAAAATGCATTTATTCTTTCTGCTACCAAACAACACTATATACTCCCCTTATATATTCTTTCCATTGACAATAAATAAACAAATTCGTTCCTAATTCACTCCGGATTCTCCCTTATTAGCCACAATTAAAATTCCTTTTCCTTAACTCCCGAGCCTATAATACCCCCCTGTCACTATAACAAATTTTTATCGCGCCATTTACTCTCTCCATATACCGCCCCAACGAATCACCCAATCCTTCAAAACCTTCTTCTTCTTCTTCTTCTCCACCTCCTCTTCCGTTCAATTAATACCTACCCTATAAAAATTATTTCCCCAGGTATAATTACACATCAAAATCGACTGGCCCTCGTCCAATAAAACTTGCGTTCGTGTGTGTATATATATATATATATATATATATACACCACGCAGTGTGAATAACGCGTTCACTCTCGCATCATACACACGTGCGCTGAGAGGGGCAACGCCTCGCGGAGGAATTCGCGCTTTCCCACGCAAGTGTATACACATACTATGCGAATCGCTTGCTCGTATGCTTCGGGATTTCCCCAAAAAAATCCTGCGGGTAGTTTCGAAAACGGCCAAGCCAACGTTGCTGTTTGCCGCCGCCTGCGGCTTTATCAGATATCTCGGGCAGCTTTTACCGTCTCTTCCCTTCCCTCTCTCTCTGTAATAAAGTAGGTAGCAGGTTTTTCGGGGCCAGGGGAGAGGATCGTACGAGAGAGAGAGAGGGGG
This sequence comes from Torymus texanus, assembly GCA_036873485.1. Classification (NCBI taxonomy): domain Eukaryota; kingdom Metazoa; phylum Arthropoda; class Insecta; order Hymenoptera; family Torymidae; genus Torymus; species Torymus texanus. The sequence continues at coordinate 16,500 of JAYJLV010053355.1, forward strand.
ACACGCCCAACAAGCGCAGATCCTTTCACGCTGCTGCTCCTGCGCGATCTCTTTGCTCTTCTCTCTCTCTCTTACTTTCTTGAGCTTTCTCATCTCTCTCGCGAATTGCCCCGGCCAATTCGCCGTCTCCTTCTTCTTCTTCTTCTTCTTCTTCCTCGTCGTCGTAGTCGTCTTCTTCTGCACTTAAGTTCGGGTTATCTCTCCTTTTCTCCAGCTCTCTTTCTCTTCCTCTCTTCTGAGCAGCGTTTTTCCTTTTTCGATGCGCTGCACACGCCAAAGTAAAAGTAAGAGAGAGAGAGAGAGAGAGTCAGAGGAGCAACATTGTTAGGCCAGTGGTGGGGGATTGTTAAATTTCCGACGGCGCCTTGGGTATTTCATCTGCGCCGCCACCGTCGTCTCAGCTCTCGTACCGCTGACACTTTCGTGGTGCTTTTCTTTTTGCCGTTTCTACTGCTGCTGCTGCTGATGCCGCCGCCACTACGACGACGACGAGCAGGTTTTCTCACGTGGCTTGTCAGTAGGAGGCATTCGCAATTTTTTTATTCGCCTAGTTGCAGGAGACGACGGGCCGTGAAAAAATATATGCAAATTTTTTGCCGACGAGCGCCAAAGATTTTTTCGCCTTCCAGCGCTGCATCCATATTTGTGTGTATGTGTGTGTAAAAGCTAAGAGGGAGAGAGGGCGAGAGAGAGAGAGAGAGAGAGAGAGAGAGAGAGAGTATACATGCGCGCGAGTATACGCGAGGGGGATATGTAGTGTGGGTATAGTCTTCTTTTTTCGGTGTTGGATCTTTTGAGGTAATGATTACGTGCTCGAAAAAGAGAAGCGCTGCAGTATATATATATATACACACACACATACACACATACGCGTGAGGAAACGTTCTTTTGAGATGAGGCTTTTTTTTAGATATAAAAGGTTTATAAAACTTTATGGAATCTTTCACCTCTTTTGCTTAACGAGAGAGACCTGCCGAATTTTATCCGAAAACTTTTATGAAGATTTAAAGGGACGTGATCAATTCATTTGGCGATGTAGCGAATTGGTTTCAAAGTACCGAGATAAGGTTTTAAAACCGCAGTGGTTTATGGTATGAAAAAATATTTTCAACTGTTACGGAGGGCGATTTATCAACGTATGCTGTTACGACAATAGTGCACTAACAAGGGTTCGAAAATGCATAACATCGCAGAGCAGTTGTCGTAACATGCAACTTGTAAATTTTCGGATATTTTATTTCACCGACACTGCTCGTATATAAAAAGAGTGTTTTTTTTTTGTATGATTAAGGTTTCGTGTTGTACATTTATAGTGGTGGTGTAGGCTATTACTGTTAAAAATTTGTGATACATTTTTACACTACTTTGCTGATTCTCGCCTCGATCTTATAATTTACGGTCATGTAATCGCGTATATTTGCAGAAAAATATTGTACAATAACATTTTTCGATGATCACATTACATATCTGCGTGATGAATTTCCGGATGGAGTGTGAATCACACGCGCATACTATCTTCTTAGATTTCATTGCATGTTGTATAAAAACACTGCTAACTCTATATTTAAAGCTTATTAGTCACTTAACAAAAAAAAACCAACCGCTGCATCGCTGCAAACACGCATCTAATTTATCTCCCAATACACACATGTTACTCGATATTCTTCTAAACTTTTTCAAACTCAATAATTATATCCTAACATTATACAATTTAGTTTTACTCTAAGCAACACAATCGCTTTATAAGCAAATCTACTATACTATAATCCTAGGTAACAATAAATCCAACATAAATCATTCAATAAATCATCCATCACGCACATCATTCCTGATAAGACATGCAACTATTTACAGCTGCGTTTGCAAAATGTATTGCAACAAAGCTTCACCGTTAACCTCTTCTGTAACCTTCGAACGTCTCCCACTTCTCGAGTCTCCTCTCCACAATACGTCAAATAAACTAAAAAAAACCGTCGAAAGAACGTACGTATACCAAGCCCATTATCCTCCTAGCAATCCGAGATAACGATACAGGCGTCTGTCTCTTTCTCTCTCTCTCTCTTTTCGCAGGAATTTAAACGTTCCCCGGGCCAAACTTTTCTTTTCAATTTCCGTTCCGAATAGCTCGCTCGCGCGTGCACCACTTCGATTCTCTTTCTTTCTCTCCCTTGGCACAGGACGAGTTTCCTCCTTCTCTTCCTTCTTCTATCCGCCCTGCGGCGACGTCGTCGTGTCTAGGATTGTTCGACGGTATCTCGAAGGGTGTGTGCACGCGTCTGCGTTCGGGAGAGAAAATGGGAATGACTTCGTTATATATATTGCGTAATGGAATAATTGAGGATAAAGTTTAACGTAGACGACGTGGACATCGTTGATAGTAGCAAAGAGTGGGTTAAAAAATATAATAAAATACTTTATACAGTGGTTTATACTGAGAATTCTTCTCTCTCATGAATTTTTTATCCTATATTCCAAGAACAGAGGGAATGATTAAAAGATTACACGATTAGATGATGATGATGATGGCCGTGGTATCGCTTTGTAAATCTTTCAACGAGTCGTTTTAAATTGTAAGAAGATAGCGGGTTGATTGTGGCGAGCGCTTAAAGAGTTGTTACTTTCTTTTGTATACATGGTGTCCAAAAAGTCTGGAAACACCCGAATAATTCTCATGATTAAATACTTATCAAAAATTTGAAGGTTATTCTTGTAGTAACTTTTAACGAGGAATCCAGTGGTGACCTTTATTTTGACCTTGGCGAT
>JAYJLV010053366.1:0-19261 GCA_036873485.1 Torymus texanus
GTCGAGAACTTTAGTTTTTTTGAGCGTTAGGATCTAATATTACAGCTTTCATTATATTTCTACACCCAAAAACTTATTCCAAATTTTGAGCCAAATCCAGGACCCGAAGGTAGTGCACTCTCCTGGTTAGTTTAAATTTTAATTTGATAAAAATATTAAACATTTCAGTCACACCATTTCCTCGATTTAAATAATCAACCTTACTTCCGACTTGGTTTACACGGCCAACCAAGCCTCCTTAAATCACCACCAGGGCTGCATTATACGCATACCTCCGCGTACCTCGTTTTCCATCACCATCAAAGCCAAAGGCGAGTCATCGTAAATCAGTAGCAGCAGCGCCCGCGGCCGCCGTAGTCCGTCGAGTGAATAAAACACGCACACACCTCCTCGGAATGAACGGAGCGCACACGAGGACTACGTGCGCCGATTTCACCCTGTGTGCCGTCCCTCCCTTGCTTCTCTTCTCGCGCTTTGGATTCTTATTTGATTTTATTGCCACGATCATGAGAATCCTCGGGACTGCGTTTGTTTTCGTTCACTCTCCTCCATCTTCTTCTCGGATTGATACTCTTTACGGTCACCTTAAAGCGACGATAAAATTCGGGACTTCGCTTGTGGTTTATATACAGACCGTGAGGCGCCGAGTTGATTTAGTTAGGAAATTTGGAATTTTATGTAAAGTAAATATCGTACTGTTTTCGTTTTGCAGGTATAGAAGGAGGTTTTTTTGCTAAAAATGATGTTATTTTTCAGAAAGCAAGCTGTGAAAAGTTTACGGCTTTATTACGACTCGGTTCGTAAGAAAGCTATGACAAAAATGCAACCAATTTTAAGTAGTCTGAAAAAGAAGAGGTTCATAAACTGATAAAATGAATGTAGACGTTGGATAGTAAAAGAATAAGTATAATCAAAACAGTAGAATGGAAAGTTTTCATGTAAAAATTAATAAAGATTCTTATAGCTCTTACAAATGCTTTTATTTTTTAAAAAAAGACTTTTTTTTTAATTTTGGTAAAATTTTCATGAATTTTTGGTTTTTACTTACAAATCATATAAGTGAATAAAAAAGGTGATTGTAGTTCTTAAAATATTTTGGGAAATATAAAAATAAGGGGTTTCTTTATTTCTTAGAAAGTACGTAGCAAGCTTTGCAGAAACATTTATTAAAAATTTTAAAAACTTTCTTCCTTTTCAACCGAAATTAAACAATCGTACATTCTCGAGCAAACACTACCCGGAACAATGCCAAAAGAGCTCTGACAAAACACCTCGTAACGCATGCACAAATACACGAATAGACAAGAGCCTGTACCGAGCGACTGACACAAAGACTCGCGCGCAGGTAGCAAAGATCTCGAGAAGGAGAAGACGCTCGAGGCGCGGGCGCGTTTTGACCTAAAAAGCTAGCTAGTAGCCCCCCCGAGGGAAGACTTTAATTTCGAGAAATGGACGTGCCGTTTCTTTTCGCGCGTTCGTGCAATCGATGGCCACACGGTTCTACAACCAGCCCGAGTAAAAATAACCCACTTTTCACACGACCACGACGTTCCCCCGGATACATGCGCTCTCAAAGGGAAACCAACCTTTCTTCCGTTCTTTGGGCTATTCGAAAAGATCCGTGAAGAGATGGCATGGTTTGTGAAACATAAAAAGAAAACAGTTCCTGGTTATTGCCACTGCTGACGTCCTAAATTCATCATTAACGTTTTTTAATCCACTGGGACAACTTGTGTTAGTCGATGGAATTACAGAAAAACTGAAGAATATTTGCGGTCAAAGGAATTTTCGAAGCATTTCAGCTGCGGTGAATATTATTAACATTCTTATGCTTTAAAAAAAAAGAATTGATAAATCTCATACAATTAAAATGTAAATTTTTTATTTTTATAAAATATGTACACGGTTTCTTTATAAATCACGAAATTAAATATGAAATATAATGTCTTATTTTCAAATGAATCTTCGATAAGACAGAATTGTCAATAATGACAACATCACTTATTACTTTAAGCACACGCGCAAACAAAAGCTACGAAATGCATAACATATCACACATAAAAAAACAATCTAATCGAGTTAGTTGTTCTCGTTTTACACAGTCTGCTGTTTCTGCATATTGCACTTGAACGAGGTGTGTTTGCAGGGTAGGAAGGGTGGCTCCTCCTTGCTATTGTCCACGCAGGATTTTCCGTCTTCGGCCAATTTCTCACCATAAGGACAACCGCAAACACCTTTCAGACTTTCGTTCGAGCTGGGAAGAGCGAAACAGAACTTCTGGCAGCCATGATTAGTAGAGCAAGGATGATCCGGTCTCGTGCTTTGAATAGTCTTGCTAAAGATCTTGATATCGTTCATCTGACCGTTTGGTGTTCTTTCGACCAGGACTGTCGGCTTGCCGCCATGATTTTTGTCTAAGCGCACAATCTTATTGTCGCCAGCGATAACGTAGAGGTAGTCGCCCTGAATGGATAAGGCATTCGGGGTTGGGAAATTTTTAGGTAAGTGCAACTCCTGACTATCATTACCGTCCAAGTCCGAATGGTAGATCCTATGGTATATTCCATTACGTCGTGTTGGCTAAAATTGATAATTAATTGTGATGTTCAATATTTAACCTTGATGTGCAATTAATTTAAAGAAGAAACAGTATGTAAAATAGACAACCATTGTTGCATTATTTTAACATACAGACGTTTCTTGTCTAATTCATCATTATAGACTCAGACATGATAGATAATTTTTAGTTGTTAGCAATAAGCAAAGGTGTCGTCGTTATTTTATCTACAATCTTTATAAAACGACAGTTAACTGAATTACACTACTTACGACCAAAATCATCAAAATCAATTTTATTATATTTATTATTTTTAAAAGTTTAGCCAATAAAATAATGGTAGTAGTTAAGTACTACACCCTCTAATTTCACTTTATGTATGAAATACTGTACCACAGTCAAAAATTAATCAAAACCATTTTGATAAATAAAATGAAGGTTAATTAAAAAATGTCAAATACCTCAAATTCGACCCAGTAGAGTCTATCGCTCTCGTAGTCAATGATTAAAGAATCAACAGACGCATCATGCATTAGTATCTCAGTCATACCCGAGCCGTCTGTGTTGAAGCGTTTGATATATCCACGATTTAGGTAATTCTGAGCGATGAACAGATAGCCTTTGTTCGGATGAACTACTATGGATCTGGCAAGTCGCTGCAGGTTATCAATCACAATTTTGCTGTAGGTGGGATTCTTAACGTTGATAACACTCAAAGTCGTCACATCTGCGTAGTAGTAGGTGAAATAATACAAGTTCTTTGTAACCCAATCGTAGGTGAAACTGCCGACGTTTCTACTCAATAGGTCAGGTTCCATGATCGTCTGTTCGCTAGTGTCAAGGTGAATCTGGTGCAGTTTATTATCAGGGAAATGGCTAGCGTAAAATACCAATCTGTCCTGGGCATCGCAGTCTAGCTGGGAGTAATCACCTAACTTAAATTGAGAGGGATTGATAACGTTAATGATAGGTTGTCCATTGGTGTCCAACGTTTGACCTTTCAAGAAATTTTGCTGATAATAGAAAAAATATTGTTTAGTGTAGTTGTATAAATGATATGCCAACTAATATTTAAAGATTAATGTTTTGTGAATAATATAATACCTGTGAATATAAAAGGAATTCCTGTACAGATATACAGGTTTTACCATCTTTTGCAAGTTGATATCCAGTGCTGCAAGCACACTTATAATTCTTTTTGCTACTCTTAGATAAAAGGCAGAGTTGTTCACATTTGCCATTGCTATTTTTACATGGATTATCAGCATTTTGTTGATCAGAGCAACTAATGCCTTTGATTGCGAGTGGCCATACATCATCCAATATAACTTTATGATTGTCTCCGGTAAGGTCTATCTTATGTATTTTCTAAGTGTTTAGGAAAATGTAAAAAAGTTTATTAAATCATTTAAGCATAATACATTATAATGAATTCTAAATAGAACCAATTGATAATTGAATATTGATGATAAAAACTTCATAATGACTATTGAAAATTTCACATAATTGACATCTAATAGTATTGCCAACAATATTCAATCAACTAATGATATAATTCTATTCATATACTTGAACATCTTACCATCGTATCATGATTAGCATAATATAGCGTGTCGTCGATGAAAGCTAAAGTTGAAAGACCTTCGAAATTTTGTTTTGCATTCGTATCTTCAAAGTGAACCTTTCTATCGTTTCCATCGTAGTCTATGCTTTCAATGAGCTTTGTGACAGTGTCAACGAAGTAAACGCGTTTTGTCTTTAGATTTACGACAATGTCACCGATGGTTACGGCTTTCTTATACGTCTGTGGTGCATTGGGATCTCCCTTTCTAGATAACATTACCCCTGCTAAAATAGATGGTGGCAACAATGATTTTAGTACTTCAATTATCGGACCAAACTTAGAATAGATTACTTTGCGGTTTGAGCCGTCCAACTCTGTCCTAATTATCTAAACATTACAAAGATAACAAAGATTAAAGATTTTCATTCTAAAAAGGGTATAAATCATAAAAATCCTTCATAACGTAAAAATATATTTATGTGATTAGTGAAGGCCGAGCCTAAAGTAATATAGTTGTTGTACAATCGTTTTTCCTACGGTATATAAATCAATATGACCAACATAAATCTTTGTTTAAAAAAAATCGTTATTCTAAGACTTCGCATATTTCACTGAACAATTCAACAAGAAATTCGAATTCATGAATATTTATACGTGTATATTGTCCTTTGTGATAGTTTATAATTAAACGATATATCAACTTCGTGAAAGTACTTAAACCAAATATTATTACAATTAATTGTCTTATCAGAGAAATTCTCGGAATCGTAAAGATATTAAACTTGCAAAAGTCTGCTAAAATGATCTTATAACACTGTACAAGAAAATCAATGCTAACATTTGTTTTCCAAAAATAAACTTTTCCTAATCTACAAAAATCTCGTATTGTCCCACCACGGCTCACCAAACACACTGTGAATTTCCATTATCCCCGACAATCGGTCGCAAAACTTTTACTCAACTGCCAGATGCTACACAATGAAAAGTGAGAGCCTTACCTGATACTTATCGAGTACGAACAAGTAACCCTCGTGTAGGTCTAGCTCGACGTCCTTAACCTCGGTGAGATTGTTACTAAGAATAATCGTCTGGTAATTCTTCTTCAGATCAGCGACGCGTACAATACCGGATGCGCTGTCAGCTAAGTAGATTTTACCACTGACATAGTCAAGGGCAATACCTGAGGGCAGCCACGTCTTCTGCGAGGGAAACCCAACATGCGGCTTCGACGATTTGTCACGCAACGATAGTACTTCACGTAATTCCCAATCACTCCAGTATAACGCGTTGCTTGCATAGTCGTACTCCAAGCTGATCGGAAATTTAGCGGTGGAATGAGGTTCGCGATTCTGGCCGTTTGAGTCGACTGTCCAGATCAGAGCTTCTTCGGCTACCACCAGACGCTTGTCCAAGGAGGACCCTGAATTTTCGGGAATAATTTATATTAACTTTCTTGAATATTATAAGTTTCCTTTATGGTTGAATCTAGCTCACATCTTACAGTCAGGATATGATAAGGATATTATTTTTCTATTAAAATGATTTGACACGTATTTTTATTTTTTCGATTACAGTAGAATTGTATCCAGTTTGCAATGTTCAAAACTATCAACGGAATCTTGACTTTAAGAAATCTTATTTCTCAAGATTATTTTTAAACAAATGCTATTTCAAGAACTTCTTAAATTTTTAAGTAAACTATACACTATTTTACTCTATTTGTAAAATTTTCATAATTTTTTAATAAAAATACTTTTAAAGCCTTTTTTTACTTTTATTATATATAATATAATCAATAAATTTTTTAGCTCAAAAAGAAAGCAAAAGTATGAAAAATCTTAAGAACTATTTTTATTGAAAAAACTGTATCTACGTTGTTTATCGTGTAAAATGATCTCTTGTGAAGTTATGAATTACTCAAAATCGGCATAAAAAGCCAAATATGTTGGAATTATCAATGTTGATATAGCATAGTTCGGAAACTAAAAAAATATTTTACTCGTGGGATGTTTTTTTGGTTCACGTTCCATATTCCGAAAATTGCACGCACATATAAATGTAATATTTAATATTTATAATAAATTTAATATTTATTATAAATATTTTATTATATTTTTTTATATTATTTTTTTTAATATTTATTATATGAATATGATATTTTTGATTCATTAAAAAATAATATTCTCTGATAAGAAAAGTCATCGATTATTTTTATTTATTTCGTCCGTGACAAATCTATGAATGTCATGTTTAAGCAGAAACGCAACAAAATTTTATGTTATTCATTTGTATTTGAAAAACTAATACGGAATAATAATATTAGACTAAAATCATTTAAAAAGTATCAAATAATGTTCTAAAGTCTGTATATGAAAAATTGGCTTTTATTTTCTTGTATTTATAATTCTATAGTGTCTGGAAATATGCTTTCACGAATAGGTTTCGTTACTGTTCGCGGATTAAGTAAATAAATTTGACTACGTTAACAGATGAGCAAATCTTTTTTACATATTTTAAAGAGGTATATGTTTTAAAGATGAGAGAATCCAACTTACTGCACTCCTGAGCAATGCCGCTGGAAATAGCTGCAAGTAGAATGATAATAGCGCCTTGCGGCGCGACGATGCGTCTTGCCGCCGAAGTCCTCATTCTGTCAACGTTTCGGGTTCTCGCTGTACTCGTGACTATTCCTAAACAAAAAATTGGTTGATGTGTACTTTCTATTTTTTGCGAGTCGGCATTAAAATATGAAATAAAAAAACCTGTTCTATTACAACACTTATATGAAACACGTTGATTGGTTAAAGATTAATTTATACTGTCGTGATTCAGTTTTATAATTCAGAAATGCATTTTAGATAGTATTGCATGAAATGTTTTTCAAATTTTTTCGGTTATTCTTCTAATTTATCATACGCAACAAATATTTAACAAGAAACAATGAGTTTTTCATTTTGAGAATTCAAAACAATATAAAACTTTCGAAATTTCTGTATATCACAAAGTTTTAATAATTGAAAAATGAAAAAGTCAATGAACTCCGAATAAAATTGATTGGTCACTGTAGTTTCATGGTTAATTATGTTTGCACTACTCAACAGAGTAAGATAAAAACTATTGAAAAGCATTTACCGCCATCAGTTATTTGTTATAATAACATGCAAAACATTTCTTTCAACTATTTCATTAGTTTGTTTTTTACCTTGTCGAATAGTGCAGACAGTGTTATTAAAATTGACTGGCTACCGTAACCAATAATTTACTCTTGTGTAATAATTAATAACAACTAGTATTAATTTCACACGCAATATATACAAACGTACATATGCATACACACATTGCACAACAAAAATAATCAAACACAGACGAAAAATAAAACTCTGCACACAAAACAACAATTTTAAACTTCGTATATACTTGGACCAAGAAGATCGGTCCCAACGTAATGTGAGATAAATACACAGGCACATATATGCATGCACTCGAAGAAGAACGACTCACTTTTCTCTTTCTCTTCCCTGCTGTCACGGTCAAGGCGAGCGAGCGACTGCGTTTCCCTCGTCACGCACCTGAGATTTTAACCGTTACGTTATCTCTCTCTCTTTCTCTTTTTCTCTCTCTCCACACACTCTTTCGTTCCCTCTCTCTCTATCTCTTTGAAGCGGTGCTCACTCCCAACGGGAGGCTTATGAGCACAGCTGCGTGGTGCCGTAAGTATACTTTTAAGCATAGACATACTGATTTGTGTGTGCCTTTTGGTTTTGACTCATCATGGACGAAGCGATTTAGTCAAAGGCGCCTGGGGCTTCGAAGGAATTTCCCAAAGTTCATGAAGATTGTGAAACAGTGGTTAGTGTTTTATTTATGTCACTGTAACCTTGTTCCTGTAAATGTGTGTAATTGTGCTTTGAATTACATAGCGCTGAGAACTTTAGTAGGACTTGATTTGTATTATTCAATTTTTGTGAAAATTTTATATGTATTTTATGTTCAACTTTCAAGTGATGTTACTTTTGGAGAAATTAATATTTCTTGTATTTAAATAAATCATATAAAAGGTAGTTTTTTCTTATATTTGTGTTAAGAGCGCGTATTGATGATACTTTTTAATAAAATAATTGACATTTCAAGTAGAATCAATGTTATAAATATAAACAAAATAACATTTATACCACAAAAGTAGTTTTAATCGTTGGACAGTTTAATGTGTAGTGAACATAAAAAGTCAGATGCGAAATTTACGCCGAAATGAAAATATTCACAACTTTGAAGATATAGGGATTTCATTAAATATATACAATGAATAAAATTATTTATAATATACAGGGTGTGTCAAAAATCCCGGAACGGCACAATCCCTCGGCGAGAATGCATTTTCGCAAAAAATGTCTCAGGCAAAAGTTTTTTTTCAGTCATGGTCAAGTTCAAATTTAACGTCACCTTCAGATAGCCAAGGAAAAATTCTAAAACTTTTGCCTGAAACATTTTTTCCGAAAATGAATTCCCGCCGCGTTATTGTGCCGTCTCGGAACTTTTGACACACTCTGTATAAATATTTGAAATCTTTCCAACTTTGATTACCTATTTTCTACCAATACAAAAACATTTATTTAATAATATTAAAATTATATGTATATTAAGAAACAAAAGAAAAGTGAATCCAGGAAACAACTTCTTAGCCAACATCGTATGAAGTCCAAGACAATAGATTGCCATATGTTAATGGCAGTTGACCTAAACATTTGTAAGACGACTGAACCGATGCACATGCAATAGCAAAAATTAGTAAACAAAAGAATAATTGTAAATCTACGGGTGCAAGAAAATGCAATTATAATAAACAACATTATTTTTTTTTCTAATTCTAGTCCATCTGTTTAGTAGCAACGATAATGTCATGAATGACGGAAGTAAATTAATTACTATATTTTAAACAATGACATATCAGAGAATGACTGACAAAATATTATGAGAATTCATGTTACAAAATGAGAAACAATTTTATCATTTCCCGTTCATGACACGCACTGAACCGGAAAATTGTGATTTAAAATAATTTATCACCTTCAATATGATAATTTTTTTTTATACAATCTTCAATTATTAAATCACGAAAATAAAACGTAAAAAAATTATAATAAAGTGCAATAAAACTATATAAACATATACAAGAAACTTCTTCTTCTAAATTACATTAAAACATTTAATCCAATTCAAAATATGTTCTACACGTGCTAAATAAATAAAATATAATCTTAAAAAAAGTTTCTTATTAAATGAATTATCAATTGAAATAAGAAATAAGCTTACTAACCAAAGTATGTATACTCATACAATGATGATAGATAGTCAGTTTAAGAAAACATATATGCAGATATTGACTAATATTGACATAAAAAAAAATTTATATTTGTAGTTTAAAGGATGTAATTAAGCAATAATATTAACATTATGTCAAAGTATTTGCATTATTTAAAATATTAATTGTCTATAATCAACATTCCTCAGTAATTTGTTGCATAGATTTTTGCGTTATAGCCATTATTCAAATTCTTAATTAGACATTTTATTATGTAACGTTTGATCATTTCAGTTTAATAACGACATAATGAAATCATGCATGGCTTCATTTATTATTAATATTTCTAACAACTAATTGTCATTATATAAACCTCTTCAATATAAAGTTTGTTCATGACGTTCACCATACTAAAAAATAGATTATCTTTACAATTTTAACGTACGGCGAAAATAAAGAATAAGGCGTGAAAAAATATGCGATGACCGGAACTCGAACACACGGACCCGCGATCCAAAAACCGGTGCTCTACTAACCGAGCTAATGTCGCGATGCGTTTTAGAAGCGCATCGCGAGTGAGATACTCTTACAATGCTGAATCTGCACTCTCGCCTTTCACGTATACGGGATACGCGGCGGAGGCTTGTCCGTGACACAATAATATTACATTATATTTAATATTTCCTTGATTTATAAAAAAATAATAAGATTCTTTCAATGCTTCTTAGTATGAGAATGGTGCCTAATATTTTGTCTAATGTTTCATAACGGCAATCGCGAACATCTATATGGCTAGACACATTATGGAATAGTAAATCTTCTTAAGTATTAATAAATGACAATCAAATCTTATATAAAATAAACTCAAACTATAATGATGCTTTCATAAAAAAACAAATGTCAAGAGCTTACTGCAGATTAAATCTTTCCGCTAGACAGTAAATGTCAGACAAAACTATTCAAATGAAAACTTATTCAATATGTAACTTTATCTACACCTGTGCCAATAAATTACTTTCATATTTTTTCCCTGTCAAAAAACTCTGGAAAATGAAATGAAAAAGTCACTGCGATTTTCTTGTTTCTTTTGTAATTAGCGACATTTTAGAAGAAGAAAATAAACGTGTCTAAAATAACAGTCAATGGCCGTGGGTAATATCTTAATATAATAAATTTATATATAATGAATTATAACAAACTAAACTGACAGCTTTTTTGGGAAATACAATTCATTTACGCTTGTCATTGAATTTCAAGAAAAATTAATATATTATTTTTTAATTTAGCAAATAAGTTACCCAATTAAATTAAAGTTAATAAACGTATTAGTCCTAAAATACCTGATGACATTTCAAAGAAAACGAAAAATAAAAATATAAAATGAAAACTCAAAGAATCTTTAAACACAAATAAAACCATCTAAACCTATTCGATCTCTAAACATTTATTAACTTATTCAGAGCAACGTGAAGAGTTAAATGTATACCATTGGATTTAAAAATACACTACACCGTGTGTACACCGTCTGAATCGAAAGACTTCTATGAAAGCGAGAGACGTGCGAGGATATTATTTCGTCAAGGAAAGGTCGTACCGTCTGATTTTGCATAATCTCGATCCTCGTGCTTAAATGACAAAACTAACGTCTCCATGCGTCGAAGCCACCCGAGCACAGCCGAGACTACACTAAACTTGCAGCTATACCAATACAGTCACTCTATATCTGAACCTAGAATTCTTACTTACAACCAGGAAACCATATACTGCAAAGAGTATCTGCTTGATGTGAAATACACAAAGCCGTCGTAAATGCACACTCTCGAACCTCCATTGAAACAAAAGAAAGGCGTCTTAGGTATCTACTTTGAGGGAGGGCGGTGGAGGCAGGTCTTAAGATGAACAGGTCTCATTAGCGCTGTAGCCAACCAGACTCGTATTCGGTGTACTAGAGCCCAATGGTTAGTGTAATAATGCTGTTGAAACAATCCCGTCACCTCAAGTTTAATGAAGCTATTGAAATGTGTGTATATATTACGGCAAAATGCTGATTGAATAGGTACTTATGCTGAATTTGTGAAAAGTAGATACCTGAGACTCGAAGCCGTCGTAAATGCATTTGGAGGAGTGGGATGGAGGCAGGTCTAAAATCTTCTTCCGCTGCCACTCTCGAACCTCCGCTGTAAGAAAAGAAAGGTTCTTTCTTCTTAAGACATGCTTTCACCCTCCCACAAATTAACGTGACAAATGGTGTAGCGATAAGTAGATACCTAAGATACAAGGACTTTCATTTCTTTGAGCGAAGGTTCGAGTGTGTTAGAAAAAGATTTTAAACGTACCCCTCTCCCAAATGCATTTACGACAGCTTCAGGTCTCAGATATCTACTTTTCGCAAATTCATCATACCTATTCAGTCAGCATTTTGCCGTAATACATACACAAATTTTAATAGCTTCATTAAGCTTGAGGTGACAGATTTCTTTCAACAGTATTATTACACTAAACATTTGGCACTAGTACACTGAACAAGAGTTCGGTTTGCTACGGCACTCCTGAGGATATTTCGGTGCTACTTTAGATTGAGAATAACATTTACTTACTCAATCCTCATGTTCTTCTGATAAATGTTGGCACAAAGTTACGGCAGCTTCATTAGGCTGAATATCATTGCATTTTATTGTACTTAGCTGTTCACTTTAAGGTAATTTCATTATTCAGGCTTAGCTTTTGATACACTAACAGTGATAGCTACTGTCACCTTCGTTATGTAAAAATCCTAGGATTAATTAAATAATTAGTTCAGGCAAAGACATGGAATGTGCTAGTCTTCGTATGAATCAACGATATCCATTGGGAGCGTCCTTTTTCTCAGGTCCCTCGTCTCTACTGAATTTTCGGTATACCTGGTCCGGGTTCAAGAAACGTATACCTACTCACTCGGCATATAATCCCGATCAGTGTTTCTACGCATTTGACTTTAGTTGTGGATTTTTGGAAAACTTGAATTATGCGCACCGAAGTTTTGCTACCTAAATTAAGATGTCAAGTAGAATCGGCAACTGTGGCAGTATCGGTGTCATACCTACCCTAATGGCCAAATTATCTAATTCACTATAGTGAACATATATGTTATAAAACTATAAACTTGTTACGATCTGTACTGTATACCTGGGTTTTGCGGTTAAGTGTACTTACTTTTTCTACGAAACGTAGTACTCTGATCTAAACGTCAACTAAAATTGTAAACGACAATAGGATCCCTAAAATCAGCGCTGCGGTGGTCTATCTGAACAGTAGGCGTGCGACGTATTATACACCCTGACTTTCTCTACAGGTGGATTATGTAGTAATGATAATTGAAAATCGCCACACAGTGGGCGATTTCGAACTATCTTGTTACTCTTGCAGCAACGAATTAAGATAGGAAACCGTTTAGAAACCATTTGACAGCTCATAAAACATAAAATACAGGAACAATAGTCCAGAAAAGATAAAACTGTCTGTTTGCTTTAATCATAGTTTTCCTACTTATTTTCGTGTGTCCGTTACTAACAATTTTTCAAAAACTGAATATTTGGAAAAAAATTACGAAAAATTCTATCTTTAACGAGTATTTTAATCCCAAAAATATTTTCTCTTTTTTAGACTATTTTTATATATTCTATGTTTTATGAGCTGTAAAATGGATTTTTAACGATTTCCTTATTATAATTCGGTGCTAAAATATTGAATTTTATCACAAATTATAGTTTAAAATAGCCCACTGTACGCCCTGTATGAATAAACCTCTCTTAAAAAAGAGATGACCGGATGTTGTGAAGCGTTTAAAGAAGCAATGCGATTGGTTCAATATCCGGTCTGAATAGCGTCAAAATTCAAAATGTTCTCTTATATAAATATATTGATACAGAAATTAATTAAATTATTGATATGTGCATTTGAGTAAATCAATAAAATAATCATTAAATTATTCAATATCCCAGTTAATTAAAGTTTTGTATCTAATAATTTAATTACAAAATAAATGCTGTTCCGATTTTTGTCCTAACCTCAAAATTAAGAATTTAAATCTTTTATTTAGTATAAATAATGTATTATGCTTTCTCAAAGATAATGTTACAAGATAAGATAAAAAGGACAGTAATGAAGTCTAAAATATCTGTTGATTGCGTTTCTATGAAAAAAGTGAAGCGCGCGCAGCGCGCATGGATATGACTAGTGATAATAAAAAAATGTCTTTGAAATGTTCCAGATGTTTATGAAAGAAAACTAATCACAATTCAACAGGCTACCCAATTTATCCAAAAGAAAATGATGTAATGAGAAATAAACAGATATCAATCGATAATAAATAGTTTGCAAATAATAAGATTAAAAATCTTCTAAGTATATATATAACCACACGTTAATATATACGGCCATACATGGATTTTCTCTCTATATAAATATACATGTTTGTATATTAGTAAGTATATATTAGTAAAGAAATATATGTATATAGTATATATACGTCCACGTATGGTCATATATGATTGTACGTAGTTTTATATCATGATATATGCGTATATGTACATGGATACGTATAAACGATAACTGCAAAAGTATGCATATATCTGTAATATATACCATACCTGCAGATATATTTAGAAATTCAACAAACATTGCCCATAACTTGTCTGAAAAAATAACGAAAAAAAAGTTGAAGCACACCTCTGAGATCTAATTTTCCTTATTCTATAACTAATATACAGCACGAAAATGACGTTGAACACAGGAAATCGGGTTAGTGTTTATCAGAATGCTGCAATTCTTGTTTGAAGCTCCGAATGCAAAAAGCGGTTTTCCGTTATTTTCACCAACATTATATGGATATTAAATGATCTCATAATAACAGGATTTGCTTACATCTTTTTTATGTTTAAAAACTAGAGAAAATGAGATTCCATTTGCTTTTTTAAATTGAAAAATTTAGAAAAAAATAAATAAAAGCTCCTTTTCTCTAGTTTTATTTTCTATTTTGAAATGACACTCGAGTCTTCTCAAAGTAAATGGTTACCGTTTTAAGAAGAAGCGTTTTATGAGGCCTTTTACGAAATAAATACTTTCAAATTAAATTACTTTGAAAAGTTATGGGTATTATTTTAAAAATAGAAAATAAAACTAGAGAAAATGAGCTTTAAATTTACTTTTTTAAAAATTAATTATTATTTTGCATTCAGAGCTTCAAACATGAATTGCGGCATTCTGAACAACATTATCCTGTGTTCAACATCATTTTCGGGCTTTATTTTAACGTAAAATACCCAATTGCGGGACAAATTCAAAATCTGCTCTTATAACGGGACAATACCTTATGCAATACCTGAGTATTGTTCATGCTATTAACCTTCTGACAGCCGGCATGACGCCATATGGCGTCATTCCATGATCGGCTCACATCGGCCCACATACTAAAATTTCGAGAAAGTTACACTTTTTCAGTAGGAAAAATGCCGGCTGTCAGAAGGTTAACTATGTATTCCAGTTAATATTGAATTGAATTAGAACTCAGTTTCAAGTTTCATTACAATATAGAGGGAAAATTGCCGAGGTTATGTTTATATGTTTATGTTTATATGGACGAATCTCGTCCCAAAATTACCTACACCATTTTTATCGTATCCCAATACCGCGACACATTTAAAAACCTATGTGCCGATGTCGGTTCTAAACTTTGTTCCGTTATTGCGTTCAACATGTCTTACCCTATGCTGTCCTGCTATAGCATCATCTTGCGTACAGCTTTGAACTTACATATTTAATAAAAAAAAGTACCAATCGAGTTTTTTTATCAAATAGTAAAAAAGCTACAAAATTGATATATTATATCAAAGAAATTTAGAAAATGTCATTTAATAATTTCAAACTATGTGTCGGAACTTTCCCCTATGCTCTTTTTGTCCCCCCACAGAGGTATGCTTCAACTTTTTTTTTCGTCATTTTTTCAGACGAGTTATGGGCAATTTAGTATAATAATAATAAGAACTCATTATAATCATTGCAGTATTTTAAAAATAGTTATTACACATTTACATATCTTGTATAAATATTAAACAAATCAGGTTTAATGAAGTAAAAAAATATTTCAGTGATTTAAATTACTAGCAATTAGATTAAGATACTCTTCACTCATTGGATTAAGTATCAGGATTTCTTAAGATCTAGTTTCTACGCATATAAAAACAGATGTGTTAACATGAATCACAAAAAATCGATCAGAAGTCTAGTATAAATGTAATCTTATTGGTATAGTTCTGTTAAGATATGAAAGTAAACTTGCTCATTCGTAAATTCACACAGCCTGTACATGTACGCTTATGTTAATTTTCCGAAAATAATACATTCTAATATCGTGTTCGTCAAAACAACCTTCAGTTATAAAATCAAATATATTCTTTCTAAAATTTCCTTTAAATAATTATCGTATCTGCTAATATAAAAATATAGACCTCAAAAATGTTGAATATTTAATTGCTGATAATATATTCCAAATAAATTAAAAAAATTTGCATTTTTTGAGATTTAAAATGTCACAGAAAATAAATTTTTGTGTTATGAAGCATCATAAATTTAACAATCCTTTTCCGTTTGTCATTCATTAGTTTATCTATTCAGATGTTGTATAGATTCCAGATAGAATTGAAAAATATTCACTATTTGATATGTGCATCATTTAAACAGGTGAAATCGTTGAAAATTCAAAAGTAAATTTGTAAACCTTTCTATTTTATTTAAAATGTAAAAATATCAACTGAATATTATCTTTGTCGTTTTAAGTAAATATTTTAAACTGAAAAATTTTAAAAGTTTTGTATGAAATACATGAATTGAAAAGAATGAACACAAGAGTTGTAAAATAGATTGGTCAAAATTGCAGAAATGAAGCTGAATAAGGAATATAGAGACATAGAGAAAGTAAATAAGTCAGGCTATCAGACGGAATAGACGCCTAGATAAGTCAACAAGAAAAGTGAGAGCTAGAGAGAGAGAGAGAGAGACAGAGAGAGAAGGGCAGTATCAATTGAAGAAGAAACAAGCATAAACGAACAAAAGAAAGAGGGGAAGAATAAAAAGCGAAATGAAAGAATGAGGATAAAATAAATCATAAAAAACCAGACAGATAAGAACTAGAGAGCGGAAATGAAACCAAATGAGGGAAAATATGTGTAGCAGAACGCTCGTGTGTGAGCACAAGAGAAGCGGACAAACAAGTCAGGTGAAAAGAGAGAAGGAGAGAGAAAGAGTGAGAAAAAGGATAGGATTGCGCGAAGAGATCAAATAGAAGTGTGTCAGAAGGGAGAAGTCCGGCCAGGCGAAAAAGGGAAGGATAAGTGTGAGAATCGGCGTGCAAGTGCACCGCCGTGAGGACTTTACGACTCGGAATTCGGAATGTGCGGCGGCATCGAAACCAAAAGAGAAACGACGGATCGATGTCCGCCCTCCGAGCTCGTAATTTCAAGGTATTCCTGGGATTTCTCGACACCGTGTAGTCAAACGTTTATGCGCTCGACACCAATGCGTGTACATTAGGGATTTTTCGGCCTACAAAAGATCGGATGAGGTTTCCGTTCATTTGGTTCATTTATGAGACATAACAATTTACAAAGTTACGGGTCATTATTTTTCTACAAAATTATTCATATTTGGGATTTAAGTAGCGTTGCACATCCTAAAAAGAACGACCTCTTCGATTTATTTGTAGATACTAATGCTTTTACACAAAGTATGTGGTTTGTTTATTAGTAAAATATTTGTGGAAACGTAAATTATTGTTAGAAAATTAAATAGGTCGTCAAAACAATTAAGTTCATCCCGAAATTCAGATTCAAAATAACGTAGGGTCATGTGATTTTTAGTAACTGCATTAGTTTGAATGTATTAACTCAAAGACAATAAATCATTATATTCGACAATAAAAATACAAGAAAAAAATAATTTAGGTCATTATTCAAGCAATTAATTATTGATTCTACGAGTATTTTATACAAAAATATGCAAATAGAAGGCCACAGGTCGTTGCATAATACTTCTTTCCCATTCGGTAAAGTGATAAAAAAAGTTTTCTAGAAAATATGATAAAATTTTTTTTAAATGATATTTTTAACACTTAAAATCAAAATACACTATTTTTAGAAAAAATCGGTATGGATAATATATAAGTGTGGTAAAATATTTTTGTATTACCAATTTTTCACTTCCAATTGATTTATACTTATTTTTCGATTTTTGATATTTTTTTTGTCATTTTATTTATCTTGATACTAAAATTATAAAAAAATTCTTCTTGAATACAAAAGTAGTTTTTAGAATCACGGTGTTATGAACTAATGTATTAGTTTTTAAAATGTAATAGATTTTTTGCAACTGCAAAGATAATAGATTTTTCTGGACAGTAGTAGTGATAACTCATTAGTAATAAATGCGTCAATAATTTTAGCTACAAAACTAATCGTTGATATTAAACGATAGTTGAAAACATCGTGTTTATTTCCACTTTGGACAAATTTCTGATTTGAACAACACTAAAATTTTCTATTTACGGAGCTCAGACTTCATGTTACATTTAACTCTGGCATTTGCAAACGTATGCACTTTCACCTAGATAGGTAAATAATACGAGAAACTATTTGAGTAATTTCATTAAAAGTAGGACAAAAATGGAATATTTTTTCTAAGATTCTGCGAATATGAAATATACATATAGGGCAATTTATTTCTGATAAATTATATCTTACTGCATTATAAAAATAACAATAAATACATTTAAACTAATAATATATCAAGTTATATGAAACTCATAATTAATATTGAGCAAGTATTTATTTTCAAACTCAAACTGAAACATTATTTCGATTTCAGTAAATATTATTTCTTTTACAATGTTGCACGAATAAGTAAAACATATAATTCCAATGATAATGCTTTAACCTCTTTGTGTACGGTTTATTTTACTAAAATTGCAGATATTATTTCTTTTTAAGTATTAATAAATAAATTATATATTTTTAGTCAATAAAACTGACTGATATTTGTAGTATTTCACCTGAAGAATCTAATGCATAGGATATTTTTTAGTTAATATATAAGTTATTGTCACAATTAAAATTTTAATATTGTCCACATATGTGGACAAATACTGGAAGAGGTTAGTGGCTTTATTTTATATGTATTGCTCCTCTAATAATAAAATGGAAAACCGAATAATGTGTTTGTGTGTGTGCATTCGCGCACGTATCTGTGTGCATATATTGTACTGACTTTAAATAACTCCTTAAAATGCGTATTGATATTCATGATATCGTTTATTACTCGCTAGAAACACATTACTCTAATTCATAGAACTACAGAAATTCAGAAAATTTACTCCTTAAATTAAATGGACAATATTTATAACTTTTTGTTTTACAGGTAAAATGTGATATAACATTTACGTTGTACATCAACTTATTTTTCTTATGATTTTCATATTTAAATGCAACTATTCGTATAACAAAAAAGAAACTACAAAATAATATTTTGTGCTATTTCTTGGCTTAGACGGTGTTCCCCCACTTTATAGGAGATTGCGCACAAAAAGAATATACGAGTTTGATACTTAATTCGGTTTTATTGAAATATAATATAATGTAGAGAGAACTCTCGATGTAAACCTCCCGGCTCTCGCAAGCCGACTGACTGTCCTGAAAAAGAAAAACTTCGTCTCCGATGATACGAGTACGTTTTGTTTTTTCTTTGATCGTTATTTGTTAATCGTTATTCGTTTGTTTGTTCTCAACTTTTCGCTCGCTTACGAACTCACTCGCTC
>JAYJLV010053377.1:0-19260 GCA_036873485.1 Torymus texanus
GTGTGTGTGTGTGTGTGTGTGTGTGTGTGTGTGTGTGTGTGTGTGTGTGTGTGTGTGTGTGTATATATATATATTGTTATTTATCTAAACTTGAACCTTTTAAATTGCTAAAATCTCTTTCAACTGTTTCTATTATTCTCGTTTCAGTCTAAATCTTGGATGGAAAGTCCTTCGGCACCTTCGATTAAAAAGCCTTCCTTCAACCCATCTCCACACTCATTCGTTATCTTCCTGGAACACATTAATCTTCGTTCTCTCGACAAATAACACAATCAAACAACGATTCTCTCTCTCTCTCTCTCTCTCTCTCTCTCTCTTTCTTGGACTGCTTAGCGCACTTGGAACATCCATATATATATATATATTAAGTATACTATATACGTGCACTCTCCACTGAAGTTTCTTTTTCTCTCTATGATAAATCGTTTCACTCCGTTTCCTGCGATCCACCCGTCCTTGGTTCTCCTTCTCTCACGCTCTCGAAATTTAACTAGCTACATTCTCCCCCATACGCACATATAACATGTACCTATATATACACACAGCAGAAGCGTATAAACGCGCGTGCACTATATATATAACACTCGCATTCCGAGAATTGCACTCATATAGACACGGACACCTGTTATTCGCGCGGGCGCGCGTGCTTGCGGAGTCTCGTTCCGGCCTTATTATTGTGATTATTATCATTATATCGTCATGCTGGGACGCGTACTAGGGTAGAAGCTTTTCAGCTTCGCGCGTGCACCGAGCCGTGAAGGAGGGCGAGTGTATAGAGTTGTATTGCGCAAGATACAAGCACGCGCGCGTAGTTATATGCGGCGAGTGGTATAAAGACGCTTTAATGCGAAAATTTCGAAAAAATTTCATGTATATATACTTACGTATTTACCACGAGGCTTTGTGTTTTAACCAACACGTGCGTGGCTTTTTCTCGCTTACAGCTATTTACGTCTTATACGAGAAAACGGTTGTACATATAGAAGCGAGGTTAAAGTGGATGAAACTATGTATATATGTATACATAAAAAGCTACGACGGCGCAAGGTAAATAAGATGATATCTAAAAGACGAATTATAGTCGTCGGTGTACAAACAGAATGTTTTTGCTGAAAAATCGCGCTCAGCTGTGGCAGGGTCACGGTTGTAATTTAGCGTATATATATGGTACAGATTAAAAGAAGTTAAAAAAAAAGTATTATTAGTCTCCGCGAGCAGCAATGAATGAGATTATTATGATTTATCGCTGGGACACGCGCGAGTATAGTATATAGATATAAACGCTAATCTCCAAAGTGTTGCCAGAGTAATTTTTATACCACGCGCGTGTTCGTCCGTGCAGTTCGAGTTTCCGCGGGATTATCGCACCCGCGCGCGCGCGCGCTTACGAGTTGCAATTAGTATACGAGAGTAAATAGAAGGCAGAGGGTGGTAGAATTATTATACGCCCGTTCATGCGCGAGGATGTTTACGAAAAGTTTCTTGCGCTTTCATCGTAAACTTTTATATGTACAAGAGTGTTGTGGAAAAGCGCGATAAAGTCAATAGAAAGTGTTGCGCTATATATACGTGCAGTATTATACATGTGGCTTTTTTAAAAGTCTTTTACACGAGCACGCGAGCTCTTATATTTTCGAGCAGTGTGAATATATGTGTATACGGCTTTTAGAGTCTCCGAGAGCGTTAAAATCAACGAAGTATTTTTCAAACTGTCGTGAACGCGTAGGCGTGTGTGTATATTGCTTTTTGAGACAAGAGCTCGCAACGGAATGACGCTAGCTGTTTCGAGGTATGCGTTTTGCGCACGCGACGATGATGCCACTGGAAATATATAAAAGCGTGTGAAGGGCCAATTCTCGTTGAGAATAAAGGAGACATGAATTTTTTTTGAAAATGTTTAATCTACTTTTAAAATATATAGAGGTTTTACTATGAAAATTTTATTATATTCACAATTTTATTATATCCTCTTACAAAGGAAATTCATCTTCAAAATGAAATCTATTTTTACATAAAGAAATAAAGTCGATTTGGTTATTTTGAAAGAAAAGATATTTTTTTAATTTTGTGACAGTTGGTTTACCAAACGATTGTATCTATACAAATGCTGGTATTCTCTATTTACACGACGTATTTATTCATGGCGGATTAATCAAACGAAACATCGCTATTATTTAAAATCGTCGCGGAAATAGCTTGGAGTTGATCAGCATTGTAGTTTAATTATTGACGAATCGCGATGTTTTATCGACGGAATTGGAGTACTTTCAGCTGCGTTTTCATTAGAATTATTGATTGGTAGCGATGATGAGCCATTTGCCGTGTGACGCAAGACTTATCGAGGACGAACTTCAATATTGTTGGAAGCTCAAGTGTTACGGTATGAAAACTAGAGTGAGAGAAAGTTCGATAAAGATATAGTGCGTATTAATAGATGGACGTGCGCGAGTCGACGGGTATGAAATGATAATGAATGTATCCCATTTGATTTGCTACGCCGATTCTCTTTTTTATCTTTTATCATTTTTCCCGTGAATGTCGATTCCAAGTTTCTGAATTAATCATATCTGCGTGCATGAAACTTTAACATCAATGTATGGATCAATATTTCAAAGGAACTCTACTATTTTATTTTAAATAAATTATTGTAATGGTCGATGAAACTACTATTTATTTAATATACTACTAAATGCTATACAGATATTCTTGTAGTTCTACCCCTAATATATTACAACACTTATTAGTTATTTATCGATTGAATCTTGAATAATTACTGACATTGAAAAAGATAAAATCCATGGAGTATTACGTACATTCTGAACGAATCCTAAGGCTTCAGGCACATAAGTCTCCAAGGTAAAATAAGAACTAACGTGTATTAGACTTGACATAATTATTTAATTTTGTGGTTTAAAAGTAAATATTTATAATGCGATTAGTAATTGTATTCCTATATTTCACTTTTTATATAAGATTCAACGAGGATAGAACCAAATTTTCTATAAAATACGATACGTTCTTTACATACTTGGCGAGAAATCAATAAAGTATAAATACAAACTGTAATTTCCCTTATAAATGAAAGCTATTCGAATTATAGCGTTCCCCTAATGGCATTCTCATAAAAGAACATAGTGTATCACACAAATTGTCTCTTGAGTTTCGATTATCAATTGCTCTAATTGTCACGGGATAATTTTATAATATATTAACCTTATAATTATTTAGTGTCACCGTGAATTTCCGTATATGAAAATTGTATGGAATCCGTATGGAATGGTAGGTAGTGGAAACTTAATTTGATTAACGATTGAATAAATAAAATTAGCATTCTTCTTATTAATAACTAAGCAAACACGCAACGACTGAAAGAATTTAAAAATAAATTCAATGTTTTATGAATATTCATATATAATATTATATTTTACGGAATCGCAAATTAATACTTTTATTTCGGATCGGAATATTTTTAAAATTCAGATGAATTTTTTCGCTGCAATATGTTTTTCTCGCTTTTGCGGAACGTAATGGTTGCTACGATACTCTGAAAAACTCATTATATCTTTTAGGCAAACCCTCAACGAATGATTCGAAAAACTATAGTTTTCTAAAACCCTTAACATTTATTCTACATAGGAGCAAGTCTCTATTGATCTGCTAAACTCATTTGTAACAGTTCAAAAATATACGATTGTGTTAAAGCTTGCGGAAAAATTCACGCGTAATAAAACTTAATTAACAATTAAACCACTACGAATTCTCAATATTAACGTCGATCACTTGTACATTATTACTCGAGGACCGTGTATAATTCATGAGCCTCGCGTTAAGAATGACATGATCCAAAAGTTAACGCGCATATAATATTTATTCGCATTAATGCTGTATACGACCAATTAACGTGAAAAATTAGTGACCTTCCACAAACGCGAGTACAATTCGCCAAACGAAACAATTTTTAAAAGCACATTTTATACCTTTTCACGTATAAAAAAGCAACAAAGCGAACAAACCCGTTTACCTTCCCTTTTAATTCTGAAAATTCACATTTTTCATTCAATATTGAATTTAATCTTTTATGTTAATCGCATTAAAAAGCACTTACTCACTGCGACGAGAAAACGACAGTCGCAACGTAATCCTTTTAATTTTATATTTCAACGTTTTCCGAGTAAACATCAAATATTAAAAAAAAAAAGGAAGGAAAAAAAAGTAAGCCTCGGGGTATTTTAAATTACCACCGCGTATTTGCAAACATTTTTCTTCGACTAAAGAACGTTAAACGAGAACTAGCATCTCTTTCAATTATATCCACAGACAAGAAAATAAAAAAATTACCATACGGATACACCCTTATATTTATATACCCGCACCTGACTTCACCAAAGAATAGAAAGAGAAAAGAAAGAGTCTGGACAAAAGCTTCGTGTCTAACCTTGCCATAGTAGCGCTTGGGCACCCGCGCATCACCTTTGGCCTGTGCTCGCTATATGCTTGCGGTCAGCCTCGTTGCCTCTGTTATCACGCAGCGGCTTCGTGATCCCGTCCTTCGCACATCCCCTTTCTAATCTTCTTGCGCGCATGCGTGTTCTGTGCTTCACGTATATACACGAGCAGCTCCACTTACTCGCGTTTCGCTTTGTATCGCGTATATATACGTGTGCGTATGTGTCTGTGCTACGATGTCAATTTGTAATTCGATAAGGAGAGAAAAGCGTGCGACCTTTCGCTCGCGTGAATGTTGAACGCCAGTGCGCGTGACACTGACTGGTTTTTTTTTTATAAGGGCGTGTGTGTATACTTGAGTTTGCGTCGGGTGTGCTTCGCAATTATGGGCGAAAGATAGAAGTTGTGGGAAAATGTGTCGTTGAGATTATAGAGGTTGTGGTTTGTCGTCAAGTATTTTGTTTATAGTTTGTTAAATTTTATCAAGAGTGAAAAAGATTTAAAAAGATGTCAAGTTTTTTTTTAATTTTTTTGAAAGAATAACTAATATTTTTTATATTGTATACTGATTATTCAAATAATATTAGCAGCTCAAATTATCCGAATTGCATATACGCATCAGTGCACTTGAAAGGAACATTTTCAAATTTCCTGCGTATGACATCGTTCAATTTTCCAATTCAACGTTCAACCTCAATCATTTTAATATTCTCACTGTACATTCGATCATTTATTATATACAGCTAATAAGAGACAAACCGTCAAAGCTTTTCATACAAACCAATCTACTGCATTTGCCTCAATTTACTCAAAATCCGCGGCAGCGTGAATATATCAAACCGCCACTCTATACCACTACTCACGATACACACCCATACCATGAAAATGTTCCCGCTTCACAACAACACACACCCACACACGTATTGTGGATCCATCAACCCCTTATCCACCAAAACGCGTAATTAACAATAATTGAACGTTCGTGCTCGGTACGTTCAACTGGATTATTTATATATATACATATACCAAAAACCACCTTTTGCACAATATAATACCTACATTTGCTACTATACGAACGCGCGTATATTAACTTAATCTCCGCTCGCGAATTTTCATTTCGCTGGTGGATATATAGCGAGGGTAGCGTCCGCTCTTAATGAATCGAAAATACGTGCGGCCAACTATACATATATACAGCTTTCATAATCAGCCACGTACCATACCGCGGGAGCGACTATCGGAGCTCGGATATGGAGCGGCGTAGGTGTAATAATGTGCCGAGTTTGTGGAAGAGAGGAGATAGGATGACGGGCCGCGCTGCCATTATACGAGCGGAAAGTTTTCCGTCTTGCTGGGGAAATTAAACAAAGCCGGAGGGGGAGTAGATAGGGGGAAGCTAGCCGACTGATATGAATGAAGTTTTAATAAAATACGCAGATAATGGAGCGGAATGGGGTTTGGCGATTTTCTAGGGTATCTTGAAGGCTTTTTGGTAATGGGTGAAGATATTCCTCGAAATTTGTTCAAGTTAGAAGCTGTGTATTAAATTTCAGAGTTGTTTCGAATAAGGAATATTACGGTGTGTAATACAAATTTGATACATTATTATAATTTTGTGTTTATATAGAAGTTTTTTTGTTCTATAGAATTTAGATAATCTAAAATTTGTAAGCAGAAACTACACTTTTGTATATGAATCAAAAAACTGTATCACATTTCACAAACAATAGAGTTATATTCTCATCTCTATCTCTCGCAACCTCATAAATTAAACATTCCACATCGAAAACTATAAAAGATCCATAGAGCACCGTTTTAACTTCATTATCATCGAGAGGACTTTCGAAAAATCTATTCTCTGCTACGGCTTCGATATCCCGCGTCGCGATTCGGTATTCTCTTCAGGAGCGGAAGACCGCATCAAAAGCCAATAGGACGCATAGGGGCCACTTGCTTTTATCCAGCGCACGTCCACAATTCCTCTTCAAATTCGACCGACGCGTCGCGCGTCGTCGTCGGGAAAATACAGGTGGAGAGAAGAGACACGGGATTTGAAATCAGAGCGGTGCTGGTGTTATATACTGTACAAAAGGCTCAAGAGAGGGAAAAAGTTCGTGCGGGTAAGGGAAACAAACGACTGGAAAATATCAAGTGACGGCGGGAGAGACGAAAACAAGTGCCAGGTTTTTACTTGGAAATATTTTCAGTTTAGTTTCTTCGTTGATTGCGTAGAGAGTTGAAAGTTTATATATGGAAAATGCGAAGTTATGTAAAACAAAGCGAGAATATTCGCTGTTACTAAAGATATTTCTTTGCGTTTGCGAGTAAAATGGATGTTTATTCAATATATTGTTGTAAATGAGTTTTTCCAGTATAGCGTGTAATAATAACAAAGTAAACATTGTTCTGGCGTTTTCGTTTGTTATATTACAAAAAAAGTTTACACGGTTAAAATTTAATATAGGAGATGCCAATAATTAGCCGTCATTTCGTTCAGACCAAACGAGCGCACGTGGAGATTTTTAACTTTGCTCGGATTTCATTATTTACCGCGCACGCGCCTTTTTGATTAAATTGACAGACAAAATTAAACGAGAAAAAATAATTAGTTTGATTCCTTGAAAGTGCATATTTTTGTTTCATATCACATTTATTTGATCAGTCACGTAGCAAAATTAAACTACTCTTTTGTAACTTTTGCCAATAATTAAAAAATAAAAAACAATAAAGAATTCTCTTTGCTGTTTATAATTATAACCAGTGAAATACAAAGTACTACAGAATTTACCCTTGTTTCATTTTTATGGCTAACGTAGAAAAATTTTTAAACGAGAATGCTGCTTTTTATGTTATATATATACACTGAGAAAAAGTTTAGCAAAAATTATTAAATGCTTTGTAAAAACCTAAAAAATTACCATCCTTTATAAGAAATTTTGCTAGAATTATGGGAAAATTTACTATATTGTATTATAAAATTTACTATAAAATATAGTCATTTTTTGGGTTTTCACAGCTATGGTGGCTTTACGAGACAGTCTGGTAATTTAATAATTTTTACTAAATTTTTTTCTCAATGTATACATACATTCTATTTCTACTTTAATATTTAAACAAAGTAAACAGTTTATTTTGGTATACTTAGAATTTCAAATGCTCTTTCATTATTCACGTGAATTTCAAACTATCCCTGATAAAGACGGAACCTATATATAAAAGCAACTTCTTCATAATGCCTTAATACGCCGTCTTCTTATCTGGCAAAACCTCTCTATAATAGAAACCGCTATACATACGCAGCCGTACTTTTTATCCAGCTTCCTTCTTTATAAAACACGGTCAACTCATGCCATTGTCTTATCTCTACTTTCCTGACCCTTCCTTCCTTATTTATATCTTTCCTCTCCCCCCACCTCCCTTAAAAAGACAACTCGTATACAATCTCCAAGCTGTATAGCGCACATAATCGTGCGCTTGATTGATCATTTTCGGGGCAAAAGAAAGTAGCGTCAGCGCCGATTGAATACAGGCGGGCACAAAGCAGCTCAGATCTACCTCTTCCCGTCTCTCTTGCACAATACGCGGCTTTGAAAGAGCCTCGGGGGCATAGGAAAGTGAGAGGGAGAACGAGACAGAGAGAGAGAGAGAGAGAGAGAGAGAGAGAAAAGAATCAGCGCGTTTCGTTTTCTCGAGGCGCGACGCGAACACTGAATCTCACTTAAAGCGCACAATACGCCGCCGTAGTAGTAGTAGTAGTAGTAGTCGTCGTCTGCCGCCCACGGTATACAGCCGCGAGGCGGCATCGTGTTCCATTAGTTTTGACTCTCGCCTTGCGCGGCGCGAAATCTTCCGACCGGCTAATCCTGCCTTTATTTTGCCAGTCCGATAAATTGAAATTGATTCCAAGGTGGAGGGATTTCGAATGAGCTTAACGTGGTCACGGATGGGCTTTTAAATTGGTCGGATTGGATTGTCGAACGGGTGCATTGTTAATGTGGTGTTTTCTTTTTCTTTTTTGCTCGAGTGGGTTAATAATGTTTAATTAGTTGTTGACATATTAAGACTAAAATTTCTTTTTGTACGTATAATATGTACGTAAAAGTGTAGAAATAGATTGTTGTGCTCGCAATATTAATTTTGGGTTATGTGTTTGCTATGAATTAAAAAATTCTAGATAGAAATTTCATGCAGGGGAGATATTTTTCTTTATTTTTAGATTTTATTTAGTTTATAAAATGACTCAAATTTATGCTGTTGGAGATATTACAGTTGAGATATTAAAAGAGATATACTAATTTTATATTGAATATTTATAAATTTAATATAATTTTTAGATCCTTGATTAAAAATTAAATTACTTAAATAATTTAAATACTATAATCACTCATTTTTCTAGAAAAATTCTTACAATTTCTCGTTTTAAAATCGTAAGCCGCTATTACGTCATCAGTTAAATATACAACTTCAATTCTGACCGTGGTTGAAGATACCAAAATAGTTACAATGCGCATATAACTATATGTACATTGCTATTTGATGTAGCAATCATCAGATTAAACTTCGCCCACACATGCAGTGCTCCATTGAAAAAAAAAAATTCATTAAATTTGTAGAATTATCATATTACGCGTGTCTATTTTTGTACTATAATGTAAACAGTATTTTATAATAATAATAATTTCTATTTAACATTACATATTTTAAATGAAATGCTGGATGTGTAAAATTATGAAAAGCTACAATTATTAAAAAAAATTCTATTTTGTCTTATTTTATATCTAACTAAAATGTTAATGAGAATATATTATAGAGAAATATAACGCTTTTATTTTAACTTAACAACAAATAATGTAAGTAAGAATATTCACTTTATGAAAGCAAATGACATTACACCTTTGAATTTTACGAGAATTAAAGGATAAATTAAAAATCTACTCTGCTATATTATGACATTCTTGTATCATGTGTGTCAAGTTAAAATGAAAGTTTTCATGGCGTGAAAAATGTATATTCATGGCAAAACATAAATTTCATTATGCTTGCATTCTAATTTTAATATACTAAAGGCTTCTAAAATTAACCACGTGTAAAAATTTGTTCTACAGGTTGCCTGTTTAGTAAGAACCTGTGCAAACCGGAGGTGGAAAGCTGCTACAATGGTAAGACTCAAAATAAAAAATATATTTAAAGAAAAAGTATAAACACCATTATATCGCTAAATACTTATTTATCATTTTTAGACCTGGCATTTGGAAGATGTATCAGGGTCCGCGTCGATCTGTCGAATGAGGACTTATACCAGTAAGTACCGCACTTTATTCTTATAATTCTTATACTACAAACACAATATTTACATACCGAAATTACATATCCTATTGTATATAATATACACTAGAGAATTCCACCTAACAACAATCAATGATCACACTACATCTTCCTTCAATAATTCCATTCCAACGAATCGCCATTCAATTCCATCTGCATATTCCATATCGTAATATCAATTATCCCGCTGGCGCAATTATATGCTCTATCAACAGCAAGCCGCGATATTACATAGGCGGCATCCTCCTTCTCCTCCTATCACCCTTTCGATGATTTATGCGTCTACAAGTATGTGTGTGTGTGTGTGTATATGTGTGTGTGTGTGTATGTGTATGTGTGTATATATATACTGACGCTAGCGTATGAATTCGGTATAGGTACGACCTCGAGCCGGAGGAGCTGGAGTTGCTGCGCATGCAGCTCGAGCGACTGGAATACGAGGGCTACAAGTGGCCTCACGACTACACGCAGTGCGTCATGCGCATCCTACTCGACGATCTACGTTACAGGTGAGAGATTTTAGTGTACATATATATATATATATATATATGTGTGGATAGCCTAACCCTATGCGGGATCAATAGGATTCCATGTGGTTTGTGTGTCTATATATAGGGCTATGGGTGATTGGTATATGTACGAGTTTGCGTTTGATGTTTGGTATATGGGTGATTTTCGATTTTCAATGCGGTTGCAGGCTGAATAATGACGTCGAGCAGATGTGCAAAAATCTCAGGCTTCGTAATGAGATCGTCTTTGAAGATGAGAACGAACTCGTCGGCAAGGAGGACATGGAAAATCCAGAAGTGAGTCTTTTTTTTTATGTATTGCGCATGAGTATTTTTCTTTCATTTCGGTTATATTGGTATATCGCAAAGTAACGTCATGTTCACAAATCAGAGAAAAAGTTTCGAATGCTGTGCGGAATTTGTCCATGCAAACGCGAACAATTTCTTTACAAGAGAATGTAAATTGTCGTATCGATTGGTAGACGACGTCGTAAAACGCATTCACAGTCATGGACTATTTTTAATCCGGATCCCTTATCGGACTCGAGCAAAAGTGAAACGTAGTTTTATTCCGCGCAATTTGCACAGTTCAATATTATTTGACGCGAGACGAGCAGAAAGTAAAAATAATTAGTTTGTCTTATCCTTGATAAAAATGCTCGTGAATGCCGATTCGTGAGAATAATGAATTCAGGAAAACTAAGAGAGGAATTCTTTTCCATTGTCGCAGAGAAACATTTTGATATCGGAAAAACTGTTATAAATTCAATTTTGCGATATGAAATTTTCATTTTATACTGGATCGATGGGAACGGCTATAAGGCAATTTTGCGAAGTAAAGTTTTCTTTGAAATGTTTACAAACGTACATCTTCTACATACTCTGTAGATAAGTTGTAGGACACGTGCCAAGTTCTTTTTTAGATTTTAAAAAGTTACAACTACTAAATATCTAAAACGAGATAAATCTTATTCTATGAAATATGTACTACTTTCAAACATTTCATTAATTCAAATGTTTTAAACTTCTTATTTTGTTTTTATTTCGTATGTTAAATATAACTTCTTTATTATTGAATAATATAAAAATCAAACAGGGTAATGAAAACAACAAACTATGATCTTCCGAATAAACAATTTTAATTGATAAAGTGGAAAAAAATTGTTTAAAAAAAGTAAATAAAAAATAATAAGAAGAAAAAAGTTAATATTTATCATTTGATTTTCAATAGTAGCCGTGGAATAAAACTGTAGACAAAATTAAATTGTTGTTTAAACTTTCCAGTTTTTAAAAATTCTTTATTCTCAAATAAATCTTTAAACCAATTATTCTCATATGCCTTGTTAGATACTCAAAGTAGATGTACTCCATGTTCGGTCAGACATTTACCAAAAGTGTCTTTGTTGCCTTTATGCTCTTTGTAACAGAAGTCCTCTTTATTTTCTCCATTGTTCCAAAACCGAAACGTAGATTCTTAAAATAAAAACCCTTCCAACCGATAAATCAACACCTCCTTTCCTCACCAAACGACCAGTATTCCCCCGGAACAAAAAAGGCGGCAAACAAACGACCTCTCCGTAATTACCAACAATTACCCCACAGCAGCATAGCGCAGCCTCAAACTTAATTTCCTCATTAATTAAGTCCTCTTTCTCTCCCCTTTTTTTCTCGCCCTCACTCAATCGATCGTTCGTATTATGTTTCTCTCTCGTTCTCACCTACAGGAGCAAGAACCGGTAGCCATTGTGAAGTTCACGCCGAGCCGGCTGGATCCACACGGCGAGTTCGCCGATGAGTTTTACTACCCACCGGACGTGGAGCAACAACAGCGCATCGCCGCTGTTGCAGCAGCTGCCGCAGCGGCCGACGAGCATAGAAAGCCGAGCCGCTTCGACGATCTTGACGATAGCTTTTACGACAAGCTTGGTGAAATTGGCAACACCGACGAGAGTGAGTGTATATATATATATATATATATATATATATAGTGCAGTGACAGGTTTCTGCAAGCGCTTTGTTTAGCCAATTAAAATGCGCGAGATTTACAGGAAGCGTGAACGTTCGTTTTACGGCTGAAGTGAGAGTAGTGAGTGGAGGCCTCGTCGTTGATGAATGATTTTGATGGAGGAGGCGGAGGTGGAATATTTGTTTTTCAAATTGTGGTTCGATTCGCTGGCTTGGTTTGTTAGAGCGTAAAAGCTATTTCAGGAATTTACACTTGTCAATTTAGAT
This sequence comes from Torymus texanus, assembly GCA_036873485.1. Classification (NCBI taxonomy): domain Eukaryota; kingdom Metazoa; phylum Arthropoda; class Insecta; order Hymenoptera; family Torymidae; genus Torymus; species Torymus texanus. The sequence goes on from JAYJLV010053377.1 coordinate 12,513, forward strand.
TGTATACCGTTTTTTTAAGATTATTGGTTGAATGGATTATAATATTTATCAATATATAATTGATATAAAATATAAGGCGGGCTAAACATTATCTTTTACATCATTAACACTCAACAGAATTGAATTTAAAATATCGATTCAAATTTGACTAAATATTTATTAAACTAACTACTGATACTTGTTATTGGTTTCAACATGAGCGGTTCTATTAAGAACTTAAATTGGATATCCAATTAGGACTTGACTGCGCTCTCCGGTTTATAATTGCAGCAAATTGGAAATCGTTGGAGTCTTAATCCTTTTCTTGAGAAAAAAGATAATTTGATCGTTACTTATTGTCTATTTTAAGGTACTCTTTTTCTCACTTCTTAGTCTCTATTATATATCGCATGGTTTCGACGACGTCTTTATTAGTATTTTATTTATATAAACTAAAGTTAGAGTGGACAATCAAGCAGCGGTCATACCAATAGGCATTGAACTGATTATAATAAGGTGACCTATGTATATTCCCTATATTTGTTATTTTACATCATACTATCACATATTTAGCATAAAAATAACTTAATACAGTTAGATTAAATGTAATATTCACATGTTCAAGTTAATGAAGTAAATGGATGCAAATTCATTCATCTAAAATTATTTTCATATATATACATATACAATTTATAGAAAGTAACTTTTAAATATATCTCTTTTATCACTCTATAAAAATATGAAATTCATGTTTTTTTTTTAACCTTTGCGAATAAAAATTCCAAACTTCAACATTTTACTCTCAAACAAATACACATCTTCCTTTCTCAGTTTATCACCGAGGCTCTCGTTCCCTGAGTAAGAAGTCGATGCCAGCCGTGCCATTCCCGCGCGAGGACGACTATCAACTGACGCGCGAGTACGCTGACGCTCTGAAACATTTCCTAGAGAATCAAGCTCGTCTCTACAAGGAGACAGAGAACGAGGAACTCGAGTTCCTACCCAGCGATAAAAAGCCGATGCTCGACGATGCGGCACTCGAGGAGTACGAGAAAACCTTTGCACGCAAATACAAGTACCCGAAGGAATTGGATGGCGTTGATTTCTTGGACAGTCCTGATGGTGACGAGGGAAGCGAGGACTATATTAACGACGAGGACGAGGATCAAGGCGAAGAGGAGATTGTGGGCAAAACTTACGAGAACGCCAAGCCTATTCCCAAGCCGATTTTAGACTCGCTGACGCAGCAGAGCGGCATGTACACCGAGGGTGGAACCATCGTGCCGCTTAGGCGTGACGTCATCCGGCCAGGTCAGTTTCAAACATTATAATAATGTGGTATTTTTTATTTTTATTTTATTGATTAATATAGTTAAAGGCTAATATTAACATGAGTGAGATTTGTCGTAAACATTATGTTGCAAATCACGTAACAAAGTCATAAAACTAAAGAGGAAGTAATAACTTTTTAATATTTATGACTTTGCACGAAGATCTGATAAAAGATGGAAATTATGTGTGGATGTACCATAAACTGTAATTAAAAGAACAAATTTTATAAATATTAATTTAACCTATTTTACTTTGATTACTTGTATGTTAATTTTTTGTTAAAAAAAAAAGAAGAAAATAAATTTGTTTATTAATTTGTACTTTTCTTAATTTATGTACAAGTAATAAAAGTCTCATCAATTTGTTAATTAAAGAAGAAAATTGTTTAAATACATAATACATTTTTAATGTTGTTTACAGTTTCAATATTTACAAAACATAATTTAGTATTATTTAACAATTTTGTAGAATACTTTATGACGCAAAGTTCCATTAAAAATAAAAAATTTAAATTACATTATGGCTATTCAAATTTTCAACTTCATACATTATTTAAACTCAAGAGAAAGACAATATTATTCTTTGAACCTTGCGTTACGCAATTTCGAAGTAAAATTTAACGTTTCCAAAGTTTTTAAAATTCTTTTTATCACTCTCATTGCAATTCTTTTTTAACAGTTATCAATCATAATTGTTATCCAATAATACAACCAAAAATTATTATCTTCGATAAAAACAAAATGTTAAAATTAATTTAAAAATATTTAAATTACCTCCAGAAGAATATGATGATCTATCCCTTGATGACGACTTGGATGGTATGTTGTGGAGGCGAGAAATGGCGGGTTTCAAGCGGCGAGAGCGTTTGGATGTAAAGAAACCCGGACCACCGTTTTCAACTAATAACTATGCATTCAAAACTCAGTCTCCACCTAGTAAGTGCATAAATATAACCAACTAATATTTGCATTAGTCTCTGTTCGTTAATCGAATAACAACTAATTTTAGCTTCCGACGAAGAGAGCAATGGTGAAGACTCTCAGGAAGTGAGTTGGTATTTGTAAATTTTTCATCTACTTTTTAATTTCATTTATTAACAAACATTAATATATTACAGAACGAAGTCATGTATTTACCGGTGAAAAAGGAAGTGCAAAATTCAAAGTTTAGTAACAGCCCGCTCAAAAATTATGAAAACGTCGATCTTGACCACGTCTATATAGAATTCAATCAAGAATTCCACTCCTGGTCCGAAGGTGAACGCGTTGTTAACTTGGTCAGTGCACACTTTTGTACATAAATTATTTCAAAAAATATATGCCAAAGAAAACTCATTATTTTTTTCAACTCACATTACAGGTTGGCTCATTACTAGGCCTCCAACCAGGCGAATTAAAGGAAATACGAGTTGGACGAGCAGAAGTAACCTTCAAGGTACCCCAAAACAGCAAGAATTATAATGCCACCGACATTGTCCACAAAATCAGTAAGCACACATCTGAATTATATATCCAACCTAACGAATTCTCACCCAACGTATGCTAAATTTCTTTTCCAATTCTCTAGACGAGATACGAGGAGATTTACACCAACAACTGAACATTGAAACCATTCGCGCTGGCATTGGCGACAAGGTATATAAAATATAAGAAGTTTAACTCACTTTTCTCGAACTTCTTCAACTCCATAAATCAAATTTAAACTTTAACCCAACCATTAAAAAAACCTCTTTTCACTTTTATCCCAGGCGAAGTTACCAGCGATCCTCGAAGTACCTAACAAGCAGGAGATGAGCTCAAGTATGTTCTATGGCCTAGTCGCAGCGGGTGTCGCGGCTGTCAGTGCCGCTGCTACCGTCATCCTGGTGATAGCACGTCGACACGCAAAGTCTCGTGCCAAGCTTGCGGGTCTGCGCACCCCTGATCCTGAAGCCTCGAAGGATTACCAGGAACTATGCCGCGCCAGGATGGCCGCTAAGCAGACGGACAAGCTGTCCGAGTCGCCGCGGGCCTTTGACTTTGGTAGACTTATAGAGTCCGGGCGCAGTGAGTCCAATCGTTCGAGCACGTCGTCGTGGAGCGAGGAGCCGCCTACGACGAACATGGACATATCCACTGGGCACGTCATTCTTGTGAGTATAAATAGTAATAAAAATATGATTAAAATATTGATATTGATTCTAAGAAAAATCACCAAGTAGAACAAAACCCCATTAGTCAGACATCACGATTTGTACAACGATGACAAAGTAGTATTAGAATAAAGTGTTTGGCTTTTATTTTGATAGGATGTTTCTTACAAAATGACAATTTGATTCCAGTCATACATGGAGGAACATTTGAAGAATCAAGAGAAGCTTGACGAGGAATGGGCAGCTCTATGCGCCTACGAGGCCGAGCCGTGTTCAACGGCCGTCGCCGAGGCTGAAGGCAATGCCGAGTGTAATGTACCGGGCGCTGCGCTTCCATATGATCATTCCAGAGTGATTCTCAATGACTTGACTAATCTCAACAATTCTGACTACATCAATGCTTCGACCATTGTGAGTAATAATTCAGTTACGTAAATGCCGTTTTTTTTTGTTGTTTTTGTAATATAAATGTAAATAAACCATGATAATTGACTTAAATTATATACATATCTGTAAATATATTCCTAATCTGGCATTTAGTATGATTAATGTTTCGAAATGTATTTCACTTCATATAACAAAATAATGTCAAATTTCAAAAAACCACGTGATACTAATTGACTGTTGCCGGATGCCGCATCTCGAAATCAGAAATCGGTAAGTTTGTGAAAGACGTTGAAGGGCATGCGGACATCGAAGTGTTGCTTGCAAAGTACAGACACATAACATGATACGCGACAAAAGACATGGCTAACTTGCACTTAAAGAAGTAGAATCTTTATTTTCAAGCTTTTGTCATTGAAATTACAATGTTGATTTTGAAATTGGAAATGCCAGAATATTAGCATGTAAAGTAAAATATTTTTGCGATGCTTATTAAAATACCGAAGAGCTTACAGTAATTTTATTTAGTTTTGTTAAATAAAAAAGAAAATTAATTGATTTATACGAACTAAGTTTCATATAAATATTAATGGTAAGTTTTATGATTAGATATTATTTATATATAGAATCAGTAGACTATCTTAAATGTAAGTAGTTTCTGCAGTGCACAAAAACTTTGCGTTCTCATTAAGATTATGTTACACAAAATAATACTTTTCGAGTAATACATTTACACAAGTGTTCTTTGTGTAGAATCTGCATACTTATTTATCAATGTTATCGGTATATTGCTCTATATTGCTTATTAAAATTATCTTTATAAATATTGTGGAAACTACTTATAACGTATATTGGTGTTAATATAATAATTATTTTAACCTAGTTTTAGTATAGAAAATTTAAATTTAATAAAAAATTCATCTTATTCAATATGCAAAAAGAGAAATAATCTACGCGACTTATGAAAAGAAACCCGATATTTCCGTTTCTGATAAAACGAATGAATTTCATGCAAATTTTTATCGATTCTTTTTTAATCATAACTGAACCTGACGTGCACTTGTAATTATTTTTTATTCTTATACTAGTAACGAAAAGAACTTATTGTTTCTCTGAAAATTAGTTTGATTCTGTGCGTGAATAGTTTTTGCAAAGTAGTTTCCGCAATAATGACAAATTGTGCATCCTATAACCGTGGAATAGTAATTTTTTCTTGTGTTAATAATCCAAATATATAACCATACGAATAATATCCAACCTTTCACATTTTCCTGAAAGAAAAAAAAAAAAACTAAACTCACTTATCGATCCGCATCATCAGACTGACCACGACCCACGCAACCCGGCGTACATAGCAACGCAGGGCCCGCTGCCCCAGACCACCGCTGACTTTTGGCAGCTCGTCTGGGAGCAGGGCAGCGTAGTGATCGTGATGTTGACACGACTGACGGAGGATGGCCAGGCGTTGTGCCACCGTTACTGGCCGTACGAGGGTTCCGAGCACTACAACATCTACGAGGTGCATCTAGTTTCGGAGCATGTCTGGTGCGACGATTATCTTGTGCGCTCGTTCTACTTGAAGAACCTACATACCGGCGAGACGCGCACCGTTACCCAGTTCCACTTCCTTTCGTGGCCCCAAAATTCTGTGCCCAAGTCTACCAAGAGTCTGCTGGAGTTCCGTAGGAAGGTGAACAAGTCGTATCGCGGCCGCTCGTGCCCGATCATCGTGCATTGCAGGTGAGATTGTGATTCTTTTTTTTTTTTTTTTAATTGATAGCATGATATTTCATTTAGGGTTGCTTTGGGTTGGTAGGTATACTGATGTGTGATTATTGGTATTTATGAAACTATTGTTTGCTATTGAAATCTGGGATTAAGTTTTGAAAAGCAATCTATGAAAGTTTAACGAGAAAACTTCTCATGTAAAACGAAATTAACTCCTTTATATTCTAGGGAAAGTTATAAACGTGTAAACTTGGGGTAAACGATCGGCCGACAAAACTTGTATTTTCTAGTTAAACTTAAGCTCTTTTACTCACTTTTTATAGTCATGTCATGTAATAAAATGAGATTTGAAATTGTTAATTATAGATTAGAGTTCTTAGTAGCCTAAATCAATATCGAAATTCAAATTAACAGTTTTTTCCATAATAGGAATAACACAAAATATTATTGCTTTCTCAGAGGAAACTTTGTAACGGTGAAAAAAATTTTCGAGACAAAAAATGATGTTTTAAGCGGAAAGGTGTTGAAAATTTTCAATTTTGAGAAAATTTTTTTCCTATGCGTGCGTGTGCGTGCGTGTGTGTGTGTGTGTGCGTGTGTATGTGTATGTGTAAATTTTCTATATCTCGGGAACCAAATCATCGATCTGCGCCGTTCAAAGCTTATTTTGTTTGTCTCGCGAAAAAAAGTCGGCACCCTGACGTACTTAATATTCTATCGATTTTCTTTTTTTTTATAACCAAAAAACGATTTTGAATTTTTCGTTTTTTTGATTTTTACATATGTAGGGGTCAAAATTATTTATCAGTCTAAATTGTTCTTGAAAGGTCTTTGAATTACCTACACTTTCGTTTTTAACATTTAATTTATTATTCATATTTCATTTATTATTAAGAAAAATGTTCCTAAAATTCATAAATTAATAAACTGAACTCATTTTAAGGATTATTAGGTTAAATTTTTAAGAGATTATTTCGATTTGTTTTCGAGAAAAAAAAAATTTTCGAAAAAAAATACCATTTTTGATGTCGCAGGATAACTGGAGTAAAATTATCCGATCGACTTGAAATTTGGCACGGACATAGCTTTTTCATATCTACAGGTTGAGTTCGTTGCTTAGAAATATCTGACTGTTACGAAAAAAGATATTGGAGGTTAAATATTTTTCTATAAAATTTTTTAATACCTTTTTCT